>BPLQ01014606.1:0-26547 GCA_021605075.1 Caerostris darwini
TTATAACAAATATGAAAAAGATGTGTTATTTGACTATCTGACTTTGCATAAATTGTTAAAGAAAAGAAAGAAAAAATTTCTACAAAATCAATCAAGAAGAAATTTTTATTATTTTAATTGCACAGCAAAAATAAAACACAAATTAGAACCAAAATTAAAGACTAAAAAAATTGTAGACATAGTTTATGAATGTATATACAGTTATGAATTTATGAAATTTTTAAAAAAACATAATTTACATTCTGTATCATTGTTAAAAGTTTGTAAATAAATATTTTTTTGTATTTAATCTAGTTATGTTGTATTTTTTATTATTATTTCCTTTAGTCAATTCTAGTCTTAGTGAAATAAAAATTACATGGTCATTAGTTTGGAAATGATATAAAAATTATTAATGTAGATCCAAGAAAAGGAGATATAAATATTTATTTTAAAACTATAGTAAACGTGTATGTGTTGGGATATGCTCATTATCCAGAAGAAGGAAAAGTATTTATTAGTAAATTAAAACCTAACGAAGTATTTTATGTTTTCATATTCTTCAGGTTAATGATATAATAATTGAACTTCAGGTTAATGTATAGATCCAAGAAATATTGTAATTTATACAATGATATGTTTTATGAAGTCGATAATCATTTTTAATAAATATTGAAATGTTATGTTATAAACATAAACTCTAAACATTTTTAAAATAAATTATTGTTTTGTTGTTGAATATTTTTTATTTACACCAACCCCATTTTTAAAGGGTGCATTTTATTGAAAAATTTATTTAATTAAAACACAAATGTATTCTATAAAATCTTTGTAAAATGTTTAATGTGGAATATTTTCCCATTAAGCAAAAATTCAGTTATAAAAATCAGCTTTATTTGATGCAAAAATATTTAAAATCTATTTACAATTTTGCTAAACAATTTTGCAATTTTCATCTTACAAATTGATGGTAATTCCACAGCTAAATCATTAAAAAATGTTGGTAATTCCAAAATAAACTTAGATAAAATGTACACATACCAAAACATATACCAAACAATAATTAAATCTTTAAAAAATGTTGGTAATTTCAAAATAAGCTTCAATAAATATACATATACTACAGATAATATCAAATAATACAGAGTATCACTTAATAATTGATTCAAAACAAAACAGATAAGAATATAATTTTCTCCTGCCGTTGTACGAGAAACATCAATTTTAAAAACCTTATCGGGATCATTTTCTCCCATGGTATATAATATAGTTTCATGCATTATATTCCTTAATAACCTTATTTCACATAATGAAGTATAATTTGAATCTTTAACAAAATGTCTGAATAATTTCTTATTTTATAATCTAGAGAGATGAAACACTTTTATTTATATTTAAAATGTATACTTAATTATATAAACCCTTATAGAATACATATTTATATATATATCATTAAAATTGTCTATATAAAAAAAAAAAAAAAAAAAAATAAATAAAAATAAAAAAAAATAAATATGATATTAGAGAGAAGAGAGAGAATAATCATATTAGGTGGTTATTTACATTATTATTCTTTTAATTCATCGATTATTTTAGTCCAGACTATATTATTTGTAAATTTATCATAATTTGGATTCCTTTCCCAAAATGAAATAATCCATCTTTTGAAAAAATCAGAATTTTTATTGTTTTTGAATACTTTGCATTGTGAACATGTTATTTTTATTTTTGCATCATATTCGTCTACAGATCTAATACAATCGCAACATTGCTTATTGTCCAATTCTGTATTACTATTTATGTTTGGAATTCTTTCCCAAAATGAAATAAACCATCTTTTAAAAAAATTAGAACTTTTGCATTGTGAACATGTTATTTTTCTCTTTGCATCTTCATAATTGTCTACAGATCTAAAATAATCGCAAGAGTCATAAAATTGCTTATTATCCAATTCTGTACTGTCAGACATATCAAATTTAGCATATTTACACTTAATTAATAAGATGAGTATTTCAACAAGTGTTTCAGAGTTTTCAATAATTCCTTCATACAATTTATAATCTTCATGTTCACTCTTGTTGTCTGAATCTTCAAAATTTCTATGATCGTATACAAACTGGTTTATTTTTCGACAGAATTTCAAAAAATCTATAAAACCAGTGTTAAAAATATATTGAAATCTAGTTCGAAGAAGTGTATTCAAGTATTTCTGGACTAACGTAATCACGTGTAAACACCCATGTTGCTCATACATATTGTAAAGTAATTTTTTGGTAAAAGCAAAAACTAGTAACATATTAATTGATTCATTATTTCCACTTAAACTTTCACAAATTTCCTGAAATATTTTTTCAAACATTGTGTCTGATATGATGATTTTAAAATGATTCTTAATAATCTTACCCAACTTTGCACAAAAAGCATTTTCAACATTTTGAACAGCCGATAATATAACATCTAAACTCTTGCTCTGTGGAGATGGAAAATATTCTTTTTTACAAACTGGAATTTGTAGAATGCCAGGACCCCAAATAACTATAATTTCAGCAACTTGGGATGGATTTAAGGGTTCATCAGAAAAATTTGACATTTCTTTATTTATTCTGTTAAAAAAAGATAATATAATAATGATTAGATTAATATATATAAAAATTGAAAAAAAATTTTTTTTAATAAAGATATGTTTAAAGAATATGTTAAATTATTAATAAAATATCGAAAGGAAAATTGTTGTTTATCATATCAGATGAGTGAAACTTTTAAAAAAAACATTCAATGTGATATTATTTCAGCATATGAACTTAGTAAGCCGTTAATAGATGATAATATGCAAATATTTTTAAATAGTAATTCCTTTTTCGATTTTTTATTAAACATTTCAAATATTTCAATGGATGAAATTAAATTTGAAAACAATGTTGAAAAAAGTAATTATTATGAAAGGAAGTATGAAGATAATGATTATAAAAAGAAATATAAAGATTGTGAAGCTAAAATAGAAAAATTAATTGATAAACATAAAAAAGAACTAGAAAATAAAATACAAAATTATAAAAATGAAAAGGAAACTTTTGAAAAAAAATTAAAATCTCAAGAAGAAGATTGTAAAGAAATGTTGAAAAAAAATAAACAAAAATATGAAAAGGAATTAGAAATGAAACAAGAAGAACATAATAAAATTCTTAGAAATCAAGAAATAAAATATGATTTTATGGAAACTAAATTGAATGATGAAATAAAATATTATATGAACCAACTAGAAAAAACTAAATTTATGGATAAACTTATGGAAATTAAAAATGAAACTAAATTAATTAATGATGAATTTATGGAAGAATACGAAACTGCTAAATGTGATGTTAAAGTAATATCTGAATTAAAGAAAAAATATGTTGAGTTAAATGAGAATTATAAAGAAATACAATTCAAATACGAAAAATGTCACGATAACTTAAAAAACTGTGAACACGAAAAAAATAAACTTAAAACAGATTTAAATGCATTTAAAAATGAATTAAATATTAAATATGAGTATGACACAGAGTTAAAAAAATGTAAACGACAAATTAAAAATTTGAAAACAATAAATAATAAGTTAGTCAGTGCATTAAATGATAAAAGGATAAAAGATGAATATATATCGATTGAAACTAAATTAGAAATGAATGAAGATGATTTCCAATTTAAAACATTAATGAATCATTTAGATTCATTACTTTCAAAATACTCTACATTAATGATAGGTTATATAAACTCTGAAAAAGAACTATCATTAATAAATCACAAATTAAAAGCATGTGAAGCAGATAAATTAGTATGTGAGGAAGAACTTGAAAATTGTAAAAAAGAAAATATATTTTGTAGAGAAGAACTTGAAAATTGTAAACGACAAATTAAAAATTTGAAAACAATAAATAAAAAGTTAGTCAGTGCATTAAATGATAAAAGGATAAAAGATGAATATATATCAATTGAAACTAAATTAGAAATGAATGAAGATGATTTCCAATTTAACGCATTAATGAATCATTTAGATTCATTACTTTCAAAATACTCTACATTAATGATAGGTTATATAAACTCTGAAAAAGAACTATCATTAGTACAACAGAAATTAAAAGCATGTGAAGCAGATAAATCATTATATGATAAAGAACTTGAAAAATGTAATGAACAAATAAAAGCACTTCAAAAACATTTAAATACATCTAATGAACATTTTCATTACATTCAAGATTCAGAGAATTTAGAAAAAATTAATGAATTAAAATCTAAATATGAAAACTGTAAAGAAGAACTTAAAAAATGTAAAGAAGATAAATTATTGTATGAAGAAGCTATTACTAGTATGAAATTTAATAAAAAAAAATATATTGATTATCCTTTAATTAAAAAATTAAATGATGAATTTAGTAGTATTACACAAACAAATGCAAAATATGAAATGGAAAATGAAGAATTACAAAATAAATTACTTCATTTAAATGGTGAACATAATAAATTATTAGCCGAATATCAACAACAAAATATTATTATATTAAATTTACAGAATAAAAATGAGCAATTAAATATACATTTAGAACAAATTAACAAACAATTAATACATGAACAGGAATTGATTATGCAAGATATTCCTGTGGACCAATATTCATCAATAATAAATGAAAATAAAAAATTACAAGAATTACTAAATGAATTAAATTTGATAAAAACAGAAAATGAAAAATTTAAAAATGAATTAATACCAGAAAATGAAAAATGTCAAAGTGAATTAAACTTATTAAAAGTAGAAAATGAAAAATTAAAAGTAGAATATGAAAAATGTCAAAATAAATTAAAATTATTAGTATTAGAATATGAAGAGCTTAAAAAATATGTAACAGAAATAGAATTTTTAAAAGATGAATATTTAAAAGTAAAAAGTGATTTTATAGAAAAAAAATTAGAACTTGAAAATAAATTAGATAAATGTGAACAGCAATTAAGTCTTGCAGAAGAAAACAAAAATGATACTAATATTAACAAATTACATAAACATATTTTTAATGATTCAAAAGAAACTAATACAATTCTAATGATAACTGAGTTATATGATACATATAACTCTTTAATTCATAAGGTTGATTTATATGAAAAAGCAATAATGAATATATATACAGATAATGATGATAATATGAATGAATATGAAAAATATCCAGATATTAAAATAATAAATAATACTCGTGACTTAATTCGTAAAATAAGCAAGTTATTTAAGCTACAAAGTTATGAAAATATTTATGAAAGCATTACTGAAAAATATAAAAAAATTAAAGATGATAAAAAAAAATATATAAAGAGTATTTATTAAATATTCAAAGAGAATTTTTCAATAATGATATATTATTAATAAATAAAATATTAGAAGAAATAAAAAAATTGAAATCTAACAAAAGATCTTTACAAAATAATAATGATGATGATTTATATAGATCAAAACAACGAAAACATCACAATAATGAAAATTTAGAAGAAGAAAATAAAAAATTAAAGTTTCAATTAAAAGCTTGTAACAAACAGTTAGATAACTATATAAGAATTAATCAACAATTACAACAAGAAAATGAAGACTGTCAAGATAGTTTATTAAAAAATAATCAATCATATAAAAAAGAAATTAAACCTCAATCATTTCAAGAAGACTTAAAAGATTTTGAAATGAATAGTGAATATGAAGATGATGATTTAATAAACACAAGTAATGAAGCTAATAAATTAACAATAACTGTTAAATCATTAAAAGATTTATTTATGTGTTTATATGTAGAACATTTTACATTTTATTATAAACATTTAAATCAAACACCCAATATTAATTTTGACGTAGAACTTGAAAAAATACAGAAACTTTTGAACAAAGTTTCAAAGGATGAGGATCATATAACAGAAATTTTACTAACATATATTTGGGCTAATTTTATAACATTAACTTCAAAAAAAATTGAATATTATTTACCAGAGGATCATTCCCTAAATACAGATACTTTATTAAAAAACGCCATCAATATAACTATAGATTATATAAAGAAAGTAAACAAAGATTGTGATCATTTAGGATTTCAATTAATAACATATTTTCCAGAGGGTGGCGAGAAAATTTCAACAATATTAATAAATATATATGAAATTATGTTAAAAATATTTCAAGGAAACAGTTTACAAGAAAATTATGAACGTTTCGAAAATTTAAAAAATATTATTTTAAAAAAATATAATACGCAACAAAGAGATGTAAATATATATATTTGGATAATAAATGAATTCATGAAAATTTAATTTCACATTAAATTTTAATTTATCATAAGTTATTATATCAAATTTTTGTTTTAAATAATTTGGACCTACTAGGTGTATATTTATATTGAGTTCTTTTAATTTTTTTTATAAAAGAATAGTACAAATTTTAATTGAAATTTCTTCAGCAATAAATCCTATTTTTTTTTTTCTTAAGTAAATATAGTAAAATAAAATACATAATATCCCAATTGTTCAATAAATCGAAATAAATTATATTTTCTTTTTAATAATGATTGTAAATCTTCTAATTTAAAATGTTTTTTTTTTTTTAGTATAATATATTTAATATTTATAAAGAAATATAAAACGATTAGCAATATATATATATATATATATATATATGCAAGTTTAGCATTATTAAGAAAATCGTGTTTATTTGAATGATACACTAGAAAATTTGTAAGTAAAGTTGAAAAAAAATAAATGTTTCTCATTTATGTGATATGTACTTATTAATCAATAAATACTAATATAATAAATGTAATAATATTTATTATTTCAAAAAAATATTTAATTACATTTCAAATATTTATTTAATTACATTTCAAATATTTATTTAATTACATTACAAAAAATATTTAATTACGTTTCAAATATTTATTTAATTACATTTCAAAAAATATTTAATTACATTTCAAATATTTAGTTATTTCAAAAAATATATAATTACATTTCAAATATTTGGTTATTTCAAAAAAATATTTAATTACATTTCAAATCAAAATGTCTATTGAAAAATTTCAACATCATACGTCTCAATTTCTTTACTGGACAAGAATATGATTTGCAATTATAACATTTTAAAATCTTGTTATGATAATCAAATTTTTTAATATTAACATTAAGTGGTAAATATTGTTTAATTTTTTTTAGTTGATAATCTCCAATTACATATAAATCTGTGATATTTAAATGTTTTATATAGATAGGTAATTTATTTAACCATTCTTTATCACATTGTTCGTGAATATATATGTCTGTAGTTGCTAAAGCAAAACTTTTACATCCACCTTCTATTATATCATTGTTAAACTGCAATGCAAGAAAACCATATTTTGGTGTGATTGAACGAAAGTTTTCCTCATCAAGAAATCTTACTTTTTTTAAATTGTTGCATTTCAAATTTAATTCTCTTTTTCTAAATTCTTCTTTTAGTGCATCTTCTTCTTTTAGTGTTATTATTTCTTTTGGTGCGTCTTGTTTAATTTCTTTTTTTAGTATTATTAATTCTTCTGATGATTCCTGTTTCATTTCTTCTGATGATTTCTGTTTCATTTCTTCTGATGATTTCTGTTTCATTTCAGTTTGAGACATCTTGATATAAATAAAAAATATTTTAAGTTACACTAATATAATATATAGAACATTAATAAAAACTTTAATATTATTTAGCTCTGGAAGCAATGTTGTACACAACACAATATCAAGCAATTTGAAAAATGTTTTTATAATATTATATAAAATAGCACTTACCTTCAGAACACTATATGAACAGATGTAAATTCTTCTCACTATTTATTCATAAAATTAAAATAAAATTACAATGTTTTTAATAACTGAAAATTATCCTGACTATTTAAAAAAACTTTCTAAAAAAAAAAAAAAAAAAAAAAAAAAAATTTTTTTTTTTTTTTTTTTTTTTTTACTAGAAAGTTTTTTTAAATAGTCAAGATAATTTTCAGTTATTAAAAACATTTTCAAATTGCTTGATATTGTGATACAGTGTACAACATTGCTTCTAGAGGTATTAAAGTTTTTTATTAATATTCTATATATTATATTAGTGTAAACTAAGATATTTTTTATTTATATCAAGATGTCTCAAACTGAAATGAAACAGGAAATAATAGAAGAAGTGAAACAAGAAGAAATAATAACACTAGAAAAAGAAATTAAACAAGACACACCAAAAGAAAAATTAATAACAATAGAAGAAGACGCACCAAAAGAAAAAAAAATAACAGTAGAAGTCACACCAAAATAAGAAATAAAAACAGCTGAAGAAGAAATGGAACCAAAAGAAGTTAAACTTGGGTTTTTTTTTTGACTTTGTCACATGGTGTGTTACTGCAGAAACGCTATGTTCTATTCTATTATATTCTATGTTCTATTCTATTATAAATTATTTGAATAAAAAATGTTAAAATAATTTTTTATTTATTTTATTTCATATACATAACATAACTTTTTTAATACATAATAATTAATTTAATACATAATTTTGAAAGTAAAGTTGAAATGAGAACTTTTTAAACAGATTTTTTTATTTAAAATGTAAATAAATTTTTTTATAAAACGTTGTATTTATCAATTAATAAATACATATCACATAATTGAGAAATATTTTTTGTATTTATTTTTTCTAATTTCTCTTTACAAATTTTCATATCAGTTTCAAAAACATTTTGAAATTTTGGACGAAATAATATTTGCCAAGATTTTATATTAGAATTATTATATTTTAGCGCTTCATAACAGTTTAATAAACTTAAATAAGCATCATTAGTATCTTTACATGATAGTAATGAAATTATTACATGAGAATTTTCTTTTATTTCAGGATAAATTGTAAACTCAGGATATAATATTGTAAAATTATTATTATTATTAGTTTTCATTTTATTTAATAATTTTTTATAATTAAATGGAAAACTATCTAAATGATAAAAAATTATTTTACAATTAAAATTGATATATAAATGACTTGTAAAAACAATCATACATTTTGCATAATGAGGTTTATAAACATTTTCTCCAAAATTGGGTTCAAACCACACTAAAAGATCACAAAAGGTTTCAATATCCTCTTCTTTAGTGCGAATCTCAATGTCTAAATCATTAAATAATAAATTTAAATAATAATTTATTACATTATATTTTCTTCCTAAATTTCCATATACAATTGTAGACAAATTTGGTTTTACAATTTCTTGTAATAATTCCGACACAGAAGCCATTAGTGAAGAAATATTTTTTCAAACTCTTTAATTCTTTGTTTAAATCTGAATCTATCTAATGCATAACGTTCCCAAATTCCTTTTTTATCATTATATTCTTCATCAACATAAGTGTTAATTATTACTTTATTTGAAAAAGTAATTTTTTTCATTTTCTTTTTTTATAATAAAAAAATAATTATAAAAAAAAACTTCACCTATATAAGAACTCGCAGTGTTGGTTTTTCAGATCATTTCTACCATGCGACCTGTTCGTTACAGTTTTTATTTCTCAGTCTTAAGTATTTTTAAAGTTGTGTTACTAATTTTTATTAAAAATAAAAAAGTACAAAGATACAACGAATTATTGGATTTATTGGATAAAATATTTAAAAAATATGAAAAAGATGTATTATTTGACTATTTGACTTTACACAATTTTTTAAGGGAAAGAACTTTAAAATTTTTAAAAAATCCATCCAAAAGAAACTTGTGTTATGTTATTTGTGCTGCAAGAACTCAATGTCAATTCAAACCTAAAAAAACTGAAAAAATTGTAAATACAATATATCAATGTTTATATAGTTATGATTTCATGAAATTTTTAAAAACAAACGATTTATATAGTGTAACATTAATGTTGAATTTTTTACTTGCTTCCTGATATGAAAAATTATACTACTGTTGTTGTTTTATAAAAATTTATACTTAAATAAATATTTTTTTTGTATTTAATCAAGTGATGTTGTTTTTATTTTTGTTATTTCATTTAGTCAATTCTAATCCTACTTGGAATAAAAATTATTTAACTTGGTCATTAGTAAATGGAACAAATTATAGTTTTCTTGATGATGTAATTGAAATGTGGAATATAGAACCTTTAGAATTTGCTAGAGTAGATCCAGGTAAAGGAGATATAAATATTTATTTCAAAACTATAGCAAGTGAACATGTTATGGGATATGCTCATTATCCAGAAGAAGGTAAAGTGTTTATCAATGATAAATTAAAACCTAATCAAGTATTTTACGTTTTGCAACACGAATTTGGACATGCATTAGGATTAACACATGATCCGAATCAAAATTCTACCATGTTTCCATATTTTTTAGGTAAAAATGTGTCTGAATACGATCGACAAAGATTACAAAAATTATACAAGTGTCATTTTGATAGTGTTGCTTTAATTAATTATTATACATATTTTAAATTTTTTGGATCTTTTTATCAAAGGTTAGATTTACATACGATGGATACAACTTCAGATAAAATATGGTTACCATTTATAAGAAATATTGATGCCATGTACAGAAATGAAAGTGGATCTTATATTGTAATTTCTAATGATATGTTTTATGAATTTGATAATCAATTAAATGTTTTAAATTATAAACATTTAAATTATTTATTTCCAAATATTCAATATGTAGATGCTATTTTAAAATTACGTAATAACACATTATATATATTTTCAAATCAATATGTAAATGAAAAAATACTTATTTCAGAATTATTTAGACCTACACCCAATTTTCCAATTCAAGGGGCATTTGAAAATATAGATGGTAACATTTATTTGATTGATAAAACACATATATATATTTATGATTCATATTTTAAATTTATTGAGAAAACTATAATTTGTAAACATTATTTATATTCTAAAATACATTGTTGTAAAGAAATTATTTAATAAATAAAAATTATTTAATAAATAAAAATTATTTAATAAATAAAAATTATTTAATAAATAAAAATTATTTAATAAATAAAAATTATTTAATGTTGGTACCAACATTCGACTAATTAATTGACACGCGCATGCATGCCATTCCAAGACACGTGCATATGCGCGCGGGGACATTTCAAATATCTTCCTATTTAAAATTATGCAAATGCCGATGTCTATGTTTGGAATAAAGGTTTTTCGTAAACCGGATATGACGTCATACATTTTTTCTCGCATTTTTCTCAAAAACTATGGGTCATAGAGGTTACAGTTCTCTGAGTATTTTTTATGTATTCCAAAAAACGAATCTGGCTGTGCAGAGTTTATCCGGTCTTGCTGGGACACCCTGTATAAAGCTGAATCTCAAACCCTTTCTATAGAAGGGATGGGACATCATATATCTGTGGCCAATAAAACCCCCTTTCCAGTTGGCTTGAAATGGTGGATTATAAAAATCTTCACAAACCATCTCTCAAAGTGTGAGTTTTAAATTGCTGCAATACAGCCAGGACAACCAGGATTAATTCCTTAAAAAAGGCTTCTTGGGTAAAGCTGAATCTCCAACAGATCTTCCTTCTGTTGAAGATTCAGCTTTATTGACCTGAGGACGAACGACAGCAGATCAATATGATTCCAGAATCGAAAATAACGATATTTACGTATAATTTAATAATATTTTTATATAAACAATATTTCACATTAGATTAAAGTTTCATGTCTTAATCGTATTCATATTAGGTTTAATGCAGACTATTATTTAGCTCTAGTGTGACAAGATAGCTCTTGTAAGACACTTTATTTCGCAAATATAATTGAATTCCCGTTTGATTCTTCGATGCTTTAATTTGCGCAGATTCATTTGACGACAAGCAGAAAAACAGGCATGTATATAAAAACGGAGTGTAGAGTGAAACGCCTTTCTACTTACGACCAAACAATGAATGTTAAATAAATAAAAATTAATGTATGCTTAAATTTTACTTAAATTTTTAAAATTTATTTTCACTCTTAATCGGGTTTAAGTGTATTAATATTTTTACTCAGAATATTTTATTTACAAGTATGGATATCACGATATGTGAATTTTGCAAAGCCTATGTTACAAATTTCGAAGTTCATAGTTGCTTTAGTTTATGGAATCAACATCATCGGAGTTACGTAACCATTCCTCAACACAGCTCTGCTAATTTGGCAGAAAATAGCGATTTAATAACAGCACAGCCAATGGACTATGAAGCACGGTGGTCTTCTATGAGTCAAGTTATTTCAGAGTTGAGCCAGTTATTCTTTTGAACAGACTCATCCGAATTGTGAAATAAATATATTATCATACTATAAACATTCACGAAATGTTTGGCAATATTCCCATTTTAAATATTAGGAATTTATTTAATAAAACAATTATATATAAAAACATTCAAATTTAAAATAATGAAGTAAACACTTAAATTAAATATCATGTATTATAAAAGGGTTAAGATTAAAACGACAATTACACATAACATTTTAAAATTATTATTACAATTATCAAATTTAGTAAAATATATGAACACAATAAATGTTTGGAGTTGCGTAAATTCATTTCTGCTTTATATACAATTTTTCGTTCATTCCAAAATTGTTCAATAATAGAAGAATGTCTATGTCTTTTATCGATTATTCCCATAACCTAAAAGGTTACTTCCTCCACTCAAGATTCAATAACATGAAGTAAAAATATTTTTAACGTTTAAAAAGCGGCAAACAACTGTTCAATAAAAAATAACATTTATTTTCAGAAAAAGCGACGCTTCACAATAAAATTTTAAAAATAATAAAAACAGTCACACTTAAATTCACAGGAATACACAATTAACGCATTTGTCATTAAAACTCTATTTTCTATGGAAAACAAAAATTTTTCAATTTTTATTTGTGAGTTTTTAAATGACGTGATAAAACATCCTTTCGGGAAAATCCTTTCTGGCATATTTCACACAAATACGGTTTCTCTTTGGTATGAATGCGATAATGTGTTTTCAAATGATGCTTCCGAGAAAACTCCGCATTGCATAACTCACATGAATGAGGCTTTTCCTTCGTGTGAGTAAGCATGTGACTTTGCAGATAGTGCTTATGAACAAAACCTCTTTCACACATTTCGCATTCGTATGACTTTAGCCCATCATGAATGATCAAATGCTTCTTTAAATCCTTCTTCCTCACAAATCTTTGATAGCATATGTGGCACTCATGAGGCTTCGATCCCGAGTGGCAGACCGAGTGTTGTGCCAAACTGCCTTTTCGAGAGAATCTTCTTCCGCAGACGTCACACGTGAAATTATTTTCCTTTTCAATCGAGGCTCCGCTTTCAGCCATTTTTAAAAAAAGTTTGTTTCAAATTTCCTCCTACAGGCTAAAAGTTTTTCTCGCAGTAGCAATCAGAAAGTGACACGATTTTAAAGAATTTGTTATAAAAGCATTTATATAAAGTCCTGTCCGATAAAAAATTACTTCACTTCAGTTCACTATTAGAATTGTTAAAGTACTAATGAATAAATACACCTGAAATGGAAAAGTAAATTTAACCTAGTTATGATTTGCGTGGAGCTGAATTAAAAATGAAATTAAAATCTTTCAAAATTGAATTTTTGATTTGTGAACTTCTTGTATCGATAATCCTTGATCATAGTATAAAAGGTAAGGAATAGAACTACATATTAAAATAAAATTTTAATAGTGAAATAGTTACTTATTAGAGGTTACAGTTCTCTGAGCATTTTTTATGTATTCCAAAAAACGAATCTGGCTGTGCAGAGTTTATCCGGTCTTGCTGGTACACCCTGTATAAAGCTGAATCTCAAACCCCTTTCTATAGAAGGGATGGGACATCATATATCTGTGGCCAATAAAACCCCCTTTCCAGTTGGCTTGAAATGGTGGATTATAAAAATCTTCACAGACCATTTCTCAAAGTGTGGGTTTTACATCGCTGCAATACAGCCAGGGCAACAAGGATTAATTCTTCAAAGAGGGCTCCTTGGGTAAAGTTGAATCTCCAAGACACCTTCCTTCTGTTGAAGATTCAGCTTTTTTGACTTGATGACGAACGACAGCATGTCAATAGTATTCCAGAATGGAAAATAACGATATTTACGTATAATTTAATAATATTTTTATGTAAGCAAACATTTATTTCACATTAGATTAAAGTTTCGTGTCTTAATCATAATGATATCTGGTTTAATGCAGACTATTATTTAGCACTAATGTGACAAGATAGCTCTTGTAAGACACTTTATTTCGCAAATATAATTGAATTCCCGTTTGGTTCATCGATGCTTTAATTTGCGCAGATTCATTTGACGTCAAGCAGAAAAACAGGCATGTATATAAAAATGGAGTGTAGAGTGAAACGCCTTTCTACTTACGACCAAACAATGAATGTTAAATAAATAAAAATTAATGTATACTTAAATTTTTCTGAAATTTTTAAAATTTATTTTCGCTCTTAATCGGGTTTAAGTGTATTAATATTTTTACTCAGAATATTTTATTTACAAGTATGGATATCACGATATGTGAATTTTGCAAAGCCTATGTTACAAATTTCGAAGTTCATAGTTGCTTTAGTTTATGGAATCAACATCATCGGAGTTACGCAACCATTCCTCAACACAGCTCTGCTAATTTGGCAGAAAATAGCGATTTAATAACAGCACAGCCAATGGACTTTGAAGCACGGTGGTCTTCTATGAGTCAAGTTAATTCTTCTATACAACAAAGTATTCTTAACGACATACATCAACAAACTGGATATGAAGAGAATGTAGCTGATGAATTGTTTACCCCGTATGGAGTTACAAAACAGAATCCGTATAATTCCGAAACTTCGGATTTTATATTTCCTCGAATGCATCAAATTCAAGAAAATGAGCCCAATTCAACGCATTTACAACTGCCATCAGAAGTGGGTGAAATATTTATGCATCAAAATTCCCAGAATTATGAACCCATAAATGAAGGAAATCCCACATAACATTCCTATGTCTGTAATTGAACTAAATATTTTGACTGGATCCCGACATATATTTGGTCAAGGAAATACATTGATACACCAAATGGCTCAACATTCTAATGCATTTTCACAAATAGAATGTTCTTTAATATCTAACACGAATGAATTGCCGCCCCATTTTTCATCCGCCTACCACAACTCCGGTGAAAGTGGCCATATACTAACAAATGAGGCCACGGAATATTCTGAAACATCTTTAGAAATGTCTATTTTGGAAAACCAAAATGCAAATTATAATCCAATGAGCTCCACTTATCAAAATAGTGGCATTCAACAAACACAGCAACTTGGTTCATTTGCCTCATTATCCTGTGATAACCCTTTAGAAAGGCCTTCATGCTACATGGATACTTTATGCGCTAATAAAGAGGAAAATACTTTAAATCGCACCGAAACTGAAAATCCCAAATACTTTACTAGCCACTTTTCGTTGCCTTGTACTTCGCAGAATTCCGTGACGAGTCGAGAACATCGTGTAAACAATCCCGGGAAAGTGAAATTCAAGGAAGACGATTATAATCCAAAAAATAAGCAGTGGACGGATTTCAGTTATGGAATAGCAGAAAGTATATCCTACCCTTCAAGTGCCAATCAAATTTGTCAGCATAACTTTGGAGGAGGAATAAAAAATAAAAGTCGGGCATGGGAATTTTCAAATTCAGTCACTAGTTCATCGGAAAACAAGAATGCATGCAAGATTTCCAACACAATTGGTGCAAGCGAGGTCAATGCGAATTCCAAGAAAAATTCAGAAGACAAAATTTTTGATAGGAAGGCAAGTACACTGAAGAAGAAAATGGATGGGCCTCCAAAAACTAAGCCTTTTTATAAATGCGGTAAATGTCCAATGACATTCAGTCGAAAATATTTTCTTGAATCTCATGAGCGTTGTCACAATGTTGAGAAACAATATGTGTGCAATTTTTGTGACAAAGCATTCACTCGTAATGATACGCTGGCCATACACATACGTAGCCATACTGGGAAAAAGCCATATGTGTGCAGTTTTTGAGACAAAGCATTTATTCGTAGTGAAGCGCTGGGCCTACACATCCATACCCATACAGGGGAAAAACCATATTCATGAACTAAATGCGATAAACGTTTTGGTGACAGTACCAATCTGAGTATGCACATCCGCTTTAGCCACACTGGCGAAAAAACATATGCCTGCAATAAATGCTGTAAAAGGTATGCTAGAAACTTCGACCTCAAACGCCATGTGCTTATTAAACACGCTGGTGAAGAGAGAAGCTAGTGCGATTCTTGCGGCGCTGAATTCTCCTCTGAGGAATCGCTTGAAGCTCACCAGTGTGGGAAGAATAAATAAATTGTCCCGGATATAATTCCTTTTGGGAAAACTTCATTCATTTTGAAAAACTTGCCGAAATAAGAGCTTTGCATAATTTAATGAGCTTTTCTGTGTTTTATTTAAAATGTTTATATTGTTGCTTGTTTTCCCCTCGCATCTTTTATTGATAATATTTCGTTGTTGGATACGATGCTGGTTTAGAAATTACAAATTTTTTACTGTATTCTGTAATTGAAAGCTGTTGTGTCATGTGTAAGCAGGGGTTCTCCGCAACATGAATGTTTCAATAATGCTTTACAATATTTAAGGTAGATTCGTTTAATAATTTTTGCAATAACCAATACAATAATTAGATGTAAAGCTTAAAAAGCAGTTTTTTCATTGTGAAATTAGGTATTTTAATCAATAACTTCAACTGAAGAATTTTATTAATCTTATAAAAAAAATACCCTTTTATAGATTTTAGTGCATTTTTAATTCTTGAAATACATAATTTTTAATGAAATGTGTTTAGAAATCAGTTTTAAATATTAGCTTTAGATATATCAGTTTTAAATATGATATTACAATAAAATGAATTTTTATCATTATTTCAGTGTCAATTTAATATCCTTAAATTTTACAATTAATTTCACACATTTAGTTTTGAGTATTTTATATGCATGAAAACCTGTTCAGATAATAGGAGACAATTTTATGTAAATTTTTTATGTATATATTTATATTTGAAAAAATGTAGTTTATTGTAATTGATATTTTCCTGTTTTACAAATAATAAATATTTATTAAATATTGCTTTGTTGATTTTCTGATGATTGAAATGCTCAATTTTCAGAAACAATAAAATGATTTCAATATATTTTTTTTAAATATTTGTGTTAAATTTCCAAAACTAAATCAGGATTTCGTTTCTACATTTTCTCCTGTAAAAACTTGTTTTAAGATTCTTATTAACGTTATTCTCTAAAAAATACTATTTTAAAAGTAACACTGCTTGGCTCTCATTTGTTCTTTGCCTTGCTCTAGTCTTAACAATATTTGAGTATGTGGTAAGATTATTTTGGTTGTGCTGAAGTATTTCTAATCTTTAAACTTCGTAATCCCTGTTTACATAGCATTACAATGAAGAACAAACTGATTTAATGAAGTGCAGCATTTTCAACACATATTTATTACAAACATTTATCTGGGATTTAATTCTGGGAACAATATGATTGCAATTTGTCAACTTCTTCATCTTTCAGGAAATTTAATGACTGCCAAATTCAGTTCAATCGTAAAAACGTAATAGAAATATTTATCGTGAGTTCGAAAATTATTAAATCTTGATTGAAAATATTGTAATCCGCTTTTTTTTTAATTATTAATTCGCGAAATCTGGACAGGAATAGTCATAAAAAATGGACTGCAACAGAGAGGCTTTTTAAACGCGTAGGAAAAAATATTAGTGATGTCTGACTTTTAAAAATAAGTTGCATTATTAGATTTTTTTATTTCTATGAACATTTGTTGATCTAATATAATCAGATGTCAGAATTAGTTCACTGGTTACCCCAATGTGCAAGACCATTGGCATGAACTGTTCGAACCCAATTGTAATCTCGAATAATAGTTTCTAATTGGCATCTTTAACTGAAAACTTTATTTCAACTGAACAAAGCTTAAGCTTGCATTTGTAAATGTGGTTTCGCGAAAATAGAGATCTTCCTAAATATTATTAATTGTAGTTAACTATTATTGAATTAATGTGGATTCATTTATAATTCTTATACCTATCTACAAAATTATAAACAAAAGTTACAAATCGTTTTTCAGTGTGGAATTTGACAATGAATATTATCACCTTTTCGTATTAGTAAAAATTCTAATGCATTTAAAATTCTTTTAAAAGGGTTTAATGTAATTTAAATTTTTACAACTCTATACTTTTAAATGAAATATGTTTAGAATGCAATTTTAATTATTTGTTTTAATTAAGATAATTTTAGTAGTAAAGGAAATGTTTTGCAATGATCTGATGCCAGTTCAGTATCCTTATATTTTTAATGCATTAAATTTAACCTATTTAATTTTTCTTCATTTCTTTATATGTATACAACTCAAAAAACTGTAAAAGTAATTACGAGCGATGTTTTGTAAAAAAAAAAAAATCTGTAAGTATTTATTTTTGGAAAAATGTAATTTGCAAATTGGTATTTTTCTGTTTTAATAATAATAACTGAATATTAAATATCGCTTTGCTCACTTACTGATTAATGCTCCTGAAAAATTGAGCATTACATTCAATTGATTGATGATCTTAATATGTTTGTGAAAATTATTTTTTAATGGAGCAATTTTAAAAAGCCAGGTTTGTACTATTCAAAACTATTCATAGGTTTGTACTATTCAGTTTTCTAACTATGAAAAAATAGTTAAAAATGTTTATTACAGTCATTCTCTTAAAAGTACTGTTTCGATAGCAATATTGCGATGCGTTCAATAGTTATTTGTCTATATATTAAGTATTTAAATAAAAAATATTAAATTTTGATTTTAACGAAATATTTTATGTTTAAAAATGTTAATTTCTATTTTTTGCGTGTATTATTGCACTTATAATGAAAGAAACTCGAATTCAATAGAATTCAGCGTTTTAAATTCTACTTAGTACATAAAACTGCCTGGAAGGCAATTCTGTGAACGATATGATGACAGTTATCGCCTTCAGTTTTGTCTTATATCAATTAGACTAACGAATTCGTTCATTGATTACCGCAGTGAACATACCATTGGTATAAACGAACCAAATTTTAATCTCGGATAATGGTTCAACCGATTGTATTCGCAATACTGTTACAACCATATGACCACCTTAGACTTGGTAACAATTCTCAGGATTACTAACGATTTGACTTAATAAAATCTTCTCAACGAGTATAGAAAGGCGTGTGTTTTAAATTGCTAACATATTAAGGATCACAGACAAAATACATTGTATTTTAAATTATATATTACAACTATGCGATATAATGTGAAGAACAATTTGCCAATCCAAACAGAAGTCCTTTTCTTGAAATAGTTTTACTTCTTGAGGATCAACCTATTCCAAGATTAAAAATTACGTTTACATTTCATAAAAGTTGTCTCGCTTTTAGAATGAATTGGCAGACATCGACTCGAGTTCCGTGGAAAAAATGAAAAAAAAATTCACCATATCAAATTGCTGTATAATTTTAAACTTCAAAATAATTTTATCTGTTTTTAGCTTTCAAAATTTTCATAGATTAACATAATTTTCAAAAAATTTAGGTAAAAGAAGCATATTATGGATTTAATTATTTTAAATTTAAAGAGTCTTTGCATTTGAATTAAATTCATTAATATAAAATATAAAATTTCTTACAAAGCCTCTACCAATTTTTAATGAAAATTATTTATTGCGATCGTTGGATTTACTTTAATTCATGAATCAATTTGCTGGGTTCTGATCAACCCTCCTCCAAATTTTCCTACAATTAGAATTATTAGATTGAGCTACAGTTGGCTTTGAATAATGAGATTTTAATTTTGGCCTCTCGTAATTTAAATTTGCATAAATTAATTTTGCATAAATATTTAAAGATTTACGAGTCTTATTTAATAAAAGAAAATGTAATTCCGTCTCAATATGAATAACCATATGATACATTAACAAATTCTTATGCTTACATTTAATGGCAGCGGAAAATAAAATTTTGACTTCAATGTAAGGACAAAACGCATACCTGCTATCTTAAACTGAAAAAACAAAGTATGAATCAATCATATGCGGGAAATAAAATATTTTCATCAGTTGTATTACAAACTGAACAAGTAAACTGATTAAAAATTAAAAATATATATATTTACAAACACCTTTAAAAAAAAGCAACTGAATTGAAATTAAAAAAAAAAATTAAAAAAAACAACAACATAAAATTCGAACGATTTTATGAAAAAAAAGCATATGAAAGAAACTTAATAAAAAAAGCATGTGAAATAAATTCTATAAACTTAATAATAGCTCGTGAACGAAATTTAAAGAAAACTATTAAACTGCTAAGAAAGATTGAAAGTGGTCGTGAAAACGAAAAATTGATCAAGGAACCAAACATTTCCAATATCCAAAACATTAACCATAATTTTATGGATAAAATAATAAATCAAGTACCTAAAGTAGTTGATAGAATATATTTTGAAATATTCGGTATCAACGAGGGGTCAATAATAGTATGATCGTTTTGAAAATGGATTATGCAAAACTTTATTCATGTTCGAGTAATAAATACACACGCAGAAATGAATAGCAAACAATATTAAATAGAAAAAAAAATTTCGCTTATTAACTCTCATCCCATGGACCACGCGCAACATTTTCAATAAACTGATCTTCCCTGTAGAGATATTGCATCTTAATTTAAATGTTTGTGACATTCCAATTTGTGTTCTTTTTCAAGTAACTTAGGTTTGTAAAGTCACCAATAAACGCATTAGGTTTAATGTGCCCTCATCTATAGTAAAAAAACCTATTGAGTGATATCTAAGGTGGCCATTCAATTCATCAGTTTTAGCCGCAGATTCCTCCCAACAGAGAAAACTACTGGATTACTATATGAAAAATATGAAGGAGGAAATTAGTGAATGTATTTCCTACTAGAACGACTTTATAAACCACCTTCTCTCTTGTCCAGGAAGCTTGCTGAACTTTATTCATTCGCTAAACTCCATTCATTTTGCCATCGCAAATTTGGATTAGCAATCCTAGAGGTGTCATCTGCAGAATTCAAGCATAACGGAAGGAGTACTTTCTGCCATTTGAATTTATCGTGCTGATCCATAAGATAAGGACAGGAGCTTTCAGCTTTCAAACACACCTCACCTAATACAGAAATCAAGCACTCACAAGCAACAATATACAAAGATCTGATTCAGAAGTGTTTAAAGGATTTTAAAGAGAGATTTTACTGATATCAACACTAAGAGAATTTGCACCACTTTGACTAGATAACGAAGATAAAAAACTCTAGTTTCAAATACATAAGTGTATGGGACCAAGAAAAACCCAGCGAAAGACCACCCAGGGGAAATGAATAATATTCTTTAATAAATGGAAAATAACGACCTATCATTCAAATCTGATAGCAGATAAGCAATATTGTAGATATTTATATTACATGCAATTAGCGTTTTGTACTAATGAGATCAATCTGTCACTCAAATCTGACAGCAGAAACCCAGTGTCATGAATAATGATAAATCATGAAATTAGCAATTGCCTGTTCTACTTTCACGAGTCGAAATAATTACAGATGGGATAATGAATAAAATAAAAATGAGGACTAATGAATACATTAAAAATTTAATAGATTTAATGAATGAGTAAATCTTTCTTTCCCTTTTTCAGTTTTTTAGTGGTTTTATACAGTTTACGGCTTTTTTTATCCATTTGAATTATTCATAAATTTAATACTAGATCAGCGTTAATCCTTTTGAGAATCTTATAACAATAAATAGAATGAAATGAATGAAAAAATGATGATTAAAAAATTACTTTCATTCAAGTCCCGAAGAATCGCTGGTTTTCTTTCCCGCATCTGTGCTGCCAGAGAAATATGGAGGAACATTAATTATGAACCAGGTTGACACAAGAAAGTCAACGAAGAACAAAATACTTTTTCTCCTGGACTTCCTAAGTATTTATTTCGATCTTTACGCCCCTTTATTATGTTAGTTATTTATTTATATAAATATTTTTTACTAAAATTATTTAATCACCAACATCTACATCTATTTGAAAAATTAATTGTGTAGTGAGATTGATTTAAATATAGCATTTAAAGTGTGGAAGTTTCTGTAATTTATTAAAAAAAATTAAACTTTAAGCCGAATATCGTACTGTAATACTAACGAGTGTGCCTTTTAAGAGTTTTTGAAAAAATGACTAGAATGAATGATAATTAGAATAAAATGAATGAGCTGTACAATGAAATGAATGAAAAATTATGATTAAAAATGCACATTATTTTTAAATAATTAAAGCGAAGCAACAATAAATTATTGTTGATTCAATCATTTTGTTTTCCATTCTGCAGATTTATGTTCATTCAAGTGCAGAAGAATTGTTGAATTCCTTTCCTGCATCTGTGCTGCTAGAGAAATATGGAGGAACATTAAAATAATATTATGATTCCAATTGGCATAAAAAAGCCGACGAAGAACGCGATGCTGTTCCTCCTGAATGTCAGAAGTATTTATTTCGATCTTTACGCCAATTTCTCTTGTTCGTCATTTATTTATAAGAATATTTTTTGTTTTACTAATTTTCCTTAAAAATGTGTTTTTATTTAGGAACAGCTTAAATTTTTATGTATTGAATATGGGGTGATAATTCCATATGTTTTGTCATTGCTTTGCTTTTTATGTGAAAACTTTTTTGTATAAAATTATTTAATCATCAATATCTACCTTCATTTGAAAAGTTAATTATTAAGTAAGATTGATTTAAATATCGCAATTAAACTTTGGAATTTTCTTTAATTTATTTTAAATGACCAGAATGACTTAAGCATAACTGTAACGCAACTGCATAAAAGTCAGATAATTTCAACCAGACAACATGCATGTCCGACACTTTGTGAAACAAGGACAGCAACGTACGACGCTAACAGATTTAAACCTGATACCTGAACATAGTGCTTTTATAATTAATTCACAGATTTGAACCTGAACATAGTGCTTTTATATTTCAAAAAGTAATTTTTCGAAATATGTTTTAGTTGTAAAATAAAAATAAGCATGTTAAATGCAAACGCTCTTTAAGATGCACTCATATACTGAAAAATAATGAATATTGCAATATTACTAAATAATAAAAATGCAATGAAATTTTCATTTCTTGCACATTCATTACCAACAATATGTGTTTTTTAAACTTTGTTGGAAGATTTTTCTGTTCCCGATTTTGATGAAAATTTCAATTTTTTGGTAGGGTACTTGAGAGCAACACATGTGATTGGCTTTCGAAAATTTTCAAAGCAATCTTCCAGATATATTTGCTTCACTTTGAAATCTTTTCCCAGTTAGCAGGTACCTCTTCATATACCCCTTCCCTCAACATATTTGACTTCTAATATTTGTTTTCTAACAAAATCTTTCTCTAGAAGCATTTCAGCTCCTTCTTGAGGTATAGCTGACAAAGACCATGTTGAAAAATACAGGTCCTTAAAAGCCAAATTCGAATCGCATGCGTTCTTTGGTAATTCAGTAAGAACTCAACGTAGAACCCATCAACATGCTATCTAAAAATCTTTTAACCTTCGCAACCAATTATCCAAACTCTGTCATCAAGGCGCAGACCAACTTGCGCAAAATAATATTAGACTTAAATTCGCTTACAGAACTACACCATCGGCTCTGTTAGTCTCATATAATTTGTTTTGTTTACCTCATCAACTAACTACAATACAAAATTCCACTTCACGTAGCTCAACAGCAGTTCAATCATGTCAGAGAAATCTTTTTGCGTTGACTGTACTCATTTATCATGCACTTCTTTTTTCATTATAAAAAAAAAAAAAAATCATCATTTTGAAGATTTCGTAATCAAAACACACTAGAATACATGAAATTTATAGTCAACTGTAAAAAATCGAGAGAAAATTAATAAATTTATTGTTAAACAAATCACTGAAGCAGTTGCTAAATGAAAAACATGAAGAATAGCTGTAAATTAAAACTTCATGGAAAATAACTACTAATACATTTTTTTAACACACAAATATGCTTCATTTTATTAAACCTACGCCAATTTCATCCTTTTAATCCTTGAAAGTACTGAAACTGCAATTTACTTGACTGTAATAAGAATACATAATTTGTCTGATGTTTGATAAATAAGATGAAATGAGCCAAGACACGCATAAAACGCGATTATTTTAACCAATTTAATTTTGAAAAATTCAAACAGACCATTCAATTATAATTTTAAAAATGCAGAAAGTTTTTGTCCATATTTTATAAATTTATTTATAATTTAATTATTAATTATTTAATTTTTTACAATTTTATTTAAAAAAAGAGTCATAATGCACTTTTATATCAAGACATTAAAAAAAACATGTTAAACCTGTATTAATACATAAAGAGACTTGATTTATACATAAAAGACTCGATTTGCGTGTAAGATGCATATGTTACCACTAGGCCACGAGTAGGACTTGGGGTAAAGCTGGTGATATTGATTGAACAGCACAATTACCTCGACACAGGCCTCAGAACATGATATTAATATACGTTGCATGTCTCTCTCATTTCTGGGGCAATAAACAGTCAGAGGAATTGTAAAGTGAGGTGGTAAATGACTTGGATACAGCGCTCATTCAAAAAAACTTCTAAATTGTTTCAATATATTCAGAAGTTTCTAATGCTTGAAAAACGGAATTTTTTTATGGAAAGTATGTCAAACAGTGCATGCAAATTTCAAAAAGAGTTCAATAGGAGTTTTACTCCAATTTATTAGTCCCCCTAAGATATCTCAATATTTGAGCTAATTCTTGCTGTATTAATTCTTGTTTTTCCTAATTTGGAATGAAATTTTCAATCGTATATTCTTTAAGTACCAGTAATCCTACATCTGGATTATTCTAAGTATTTTTTTTCTATTTATTTTCCTTGAATAAGAATTTACCAATTGAAACCCATATATTGATCGATGTAATTAAGTGGTCAACAATAAAGCTTAAAATTCACGTAATAAAATAATATTAGCAATATTTCCTGGGTTTTAATTGAGGTTGAACTAGTTTTCCAAGTGTCAAAGTATGAAACAATTGTGCAAATGGAGGTAGTGCAGATTAGACCGGGTAAAGAAAACTTCAGTTCTATGATCAAGTTTCTCCGCATAATTGTTTTTTTCTTTCTTGAATATAAGGAATCATTGTGGAATAAATATCTATTTTCACAGATTAATTTGTGGGTTTTCACTGAATTCAAATATTCACTAGGTTCACAAATATATTATAAAAATTGTTAATAACTTTCAAAACTGTCAGACAATATATAAACGACTATCGTACCTATTAATTAAAAACAAATTCGTGACGAAAATTATCTCCATACTGGCAATTCAACTTTTTCAGTGAATATAATGAATCTTAGGGGACTAAAGAAGGATTTTCACTTAATTTCATTTGGTGGTTTTCATCAAAGGCGAATTTTCACTGAGTTTATAAACTATAAATAATTGAAATAGCCTTGCATTGTGTAAATGCATATTTTGCAAATTATTTCTAAAACACATCTTTTAAAAGAAGCGAATGTCCATCATGCTATTTCAAATTCATTTTCTGTGGAAATAATAAATATTTGTTGCTATAACTAGTTTTGATTGCTTCCTATGCTGTTTCTCATCGGAATCAAACCATAAAACATAAACGTGTAAGTAAATATGATACCAATTATACCAAAAGCAAAACTTCTTCTGATAGGAGTAATTCCCCATGCTGTTAACATGATTCCTTTTTGAAATAACATCAAGAATCTTTGTTGAAAAAATATAGATTTTAGTGTACTTTCCGACATTGTATGAGCTTGAGAACCGACTGTCAACGATGCTTCCTCTACCATCGAGGCCGAAGCAGTCATCGTAATAAAAGAAATAAAGTTACTAAGAAAATTACTATACAAATAAAATCTTAGAAATGGTAATTCGTACAGTTTTGGAACAAGAATAACGTTTGTTGAATAACACATTAAAAAAGAAGTGGAAATTATGGATAAGAACACAAGAAATCCAATGTCCTTATCAATTTTCTCCACAACTGATTGTATGTTGGAATAATCATCCAGAAATCTTTCAAAACTAGCCTCGCTTTTTTTTTCTATGTGTTGCTGCAATTTGATTTATAATGTGGCTGATATGGTTACAGACAATGGTGTAAAAAAATGTAAATACGTACATTGGCAACAAGTAGAACAAAAAATTATGTATTTCCACTAATGAGTAACCTATTTTATTATAAAGTTTGTTGTCAAATTCATATCCAAAAAGAAAAACAGATATATTTCCATCCTCTTGTTTTATCCATAGTCTGAAAGTAAGTAGAAAAACCAGAGAAAATAAAGTGCTTATAATGATAATTTTAATCCATAACCAATTAACTCTTTCGCTAATTTTAAATTTAGTGAGTGTTTCAGAAAT
>BPLQ01014607.1:0-64643 GCA_021605075.1 Caerostris darwini
GATTTACTACTGCGTCCCAAAAAGTAAGACCAATTTTCAATTTAAAATTCTCAGGGCTTATGGAATTTCCATTTTTTTTCTTTTTCTAGGATGCTGGCACTGTCCTTGACATCTGTGTGAAATGTGACGTCAAAAATATTCATTAGTGTTTGAGTTACGCTTGGCTTTGTGAGACGCTAAAACTGATTCCGGCGATATTTGAAATGTTCTGAATTAATTGAGCAAAGAACTTTGCATTAAATTTTGTTCGTGGGAAAAGTATAGAATGTTGCAGAAGACATTCGGTGAGCATTCCTATATCGGAAAGAAATGTTTAGAAGTGGTATAAACAGTTCAAAGGAGGCAGAGAACGCGTTGAAGACGAAGACCCCTCTGTCGACCATCAACTCAACCGATGAAGCTCACGTCCCAAAAAATTAAAGATTTGGTGCTTGCAAATCGTCGATTTACAATTAGAGACCTTGCTGATGTTGTTGGAATTTCAAAAGGATTGGTCAATTCCATTTTGGGCCTCAAACGTCAAATTCGATTGATACCGAAAACACTGAATGCGCCAGTTCACGCTGCAACTGATTCTTCGTGACTTTTTCGCCAAAATTAAACCCATATCGTTCCACAACCACCGTATTCTCACACAGTGCGATCTCTTGGCTATTCCCAAATTCAAAAGACCACCTCGGGAGACCGTTTTGAGTCCGATTGAAGAGAGATTCAACGTAAATCGCCACGCTTTGATGGCCTCCCTGCCGATGACTTTTTAGCATGCATTGAGATTGGTAAAACGTTGGCATAAGTATATTGTGTCCGAGGATTACTTGAAGGAGATGAAATAAATTTGGAAGAATAAATAAAGTTAGAGTTTCTGAAAAAAAAATAATTGGTCTTTACTTTTTGGGCACAGTAGTATATGGAGCTCAAGGTTGCTTTGTTAACTTATTTTTTCACTGAAAAAGAAATGGTTGGAAAGTGAACTGTGTGTGTGATTCTGTTGCAAAATTTGTAAAAACGATGCTTTTTATACTTTTCACAGATACATAGGAATCTCATTTATTTGTTATATTGAATAAATATGGAATGTTGCATAAGCTGTTTTATAGAGTATATGTTTTTCACATCTGATTTTCATTGTATCCTGTTTCACAATATAGAATATTAGAATGGTAATATAAATATGATTTGATGAATATCTATATACCCACATATTGAACAGAAGTCATTTTTCAATACATTTCAAATTTGATTTAGGGTGTATTTCAGGATTTTATAGTTTAATACATAAGATGATAGCTTGGCAATATGTTGGCGATTATTATTGTCATTATACCATAAACTGATTTTTAAACAAATGCTTCATTTTTTTAATTGCAAATAATTAATAAAAATTTATTGTATTTATATATTTGACTTTCATTCCAAATAAAAGATTATCTTTGGTATTTTTGAACTTTTAAGGGAATTATGTATACCATGTTAATTATTAAATTTGCATTTTTTTTTATTACTTTTGCATAATCTATGAAACGTATATAAATGTTTCTAATTTTCGTTTAGTTTTTATCCTGCGTAACCACATATTTTGAATTAATAAATATATGCATACTAATAAATAAATATATAATTGTCTTTGTGAAGAAATACATGTGAAAAACGCCAAGCGACTGTGCAGTGCCAATTTTAATACAAAAAGAACAGGATATTGGTTACGCTCTGTGCCTTCCAAATAGGGAGCAATCCTCTCTGTTCTATACTACTATGCGCTGCGGACTTCATGGGAGGGGAAGGAGAGTCTGTTAATTCAATAAAAGGCGCACAAACCCTTAAACGGTTAGATTTTTTTCCTCTAATGGATAGGAGCGGGCGAATATTGAGGCTAATGGTCTTAAACCAGTGAATCCATCACCGCAAGCCGCCATGAGTGGGAGAACCGTATTCCAGTCAAAAGCCAGAGTCACGGTTCGGACATAATTTCCGGATTACAAAAGAGTTGTCACTGCCAGTTTCAGACTCAGATCAATTGGTGATTGTCCAATCGGTGAGTGGATAAAAAGTTTTTTTTTTGCATGGATTTAATACATATTTTAACCTCCAAAATTAATTTTTTTAGCTACTAAAATTTACTTTTAATGTGTTGAATAGCGCACCATCCTAATGAATAAAGCAAATCAAAAACATCCAGGAAAAAGTATTAAGAATTCACATGACATATTCATATCTTTAGAAATTATTTGGCATACCAATTTGAAATAATTAAAATATTATGAAGTCATTAAATTCTTATTCAATATAAAAACGTATTTTTACGCTTATTTAGATATGGTGCATTTTATTTTACAATGAAATATTTGATTTTCCTTCTTGTGATTTATTTTTAAGCATTTCAATCCAGTCTAATTTTTGTTATATAATCTACAAGAGTTTTAAATCATGACTCTTTCTTTTGTTCATTCATTTATTCCATTGAAGCTTATCGAAAAATAGAGAATATATTTACTTTATTTACAATGAAATCAACTAAATGTATTCGACTACTGAACATGCACATTGTTAATAGTTACATTAATTGAAATTTAAAATTGATAGTATTTTTTCCCGTGAAACAGCTGCTTTTCCGTTATTGTGCAACCAATGTTTTATTCCTTATCATAGAATTCATGTCAAGAGAAACATTTTAATAAAAATTAGAATTAATCAAATAACTATACAAATAAATAAGATGCTCTTTATTGACGAATTAAGAACTTGCCAACATTAGGTGCACATTTTTAATCATGTAAAGTATAAGTGCTGGTATTGGAACCGTTTCAATCATCTACCCGAAATACTTTCGAATCAAAATGGAAAGCTTTTCTTAAGGTTGCAAAAACAATGAGGAAATAGGGAGATAAGAAACTGCTTAAACCACCTGTTCTTATTATAAGTAAGGATAACCTTAATATTGTGTACCTTGTTTTAGTTTTTTGTACATTTACAAATAAATCAATGCTTTCTTATGGCTAGAACTTGTAATTTCTTCGCATCTTGAGTAGTCTGTATTGACTGCAATGATTTATGTCCACTTGAATAATTATATAAGAGTCTAAGCCATTGTCTCGAGAGAGGCTGGATTTGCTGGTTCCACCGAAGCATGCATTCACCCTTCAACAGCTTTAAAGCTGGCGGAGGGGTTCACCATTCTTGCTTAATTGAAGGATTTCCCGGTTTGTGGATTTATTGTGCCCAATCCCGGCACAGGCACAGAAAAATAGTATAACTCCTCCTTAATTCCGATATATATTCATTATATTTTATCAATTGTTATTTTTCTGCTTGCGTCTCAACTGTGACAAAAAAAAAAAAAAAAAAAACGCGATGATGTTTGATCACTGTCATTCCTCAAGACTTAACAATAAAATCACAGGGGAAAAATATGTTCGGCAAGATTTGTGATTCATTTATAATAGTGCTATTTTTAACTGAAAAATTATCAAAATAAATCAATTTCCATGATAAAAAATTGTAATTATTTATTGTGAAAATATCATATTTGTATTTTTTTTATTTTTAAAAAAATAAACATCTAATTTATTTAGCATATAGCAGATAGGAGAGCAGCTCACGTTTTCAAGCTGAAGTGGTTTTCTTATTCTGTTTTGCCGAATGGAGAATGTATGTGTCTATGACATGAATGAGGTGGAGGAAGCTACGAACCACAAGGGGTAGATTCTGGGGCTATTTATTCAAAATTGTGGTGTTGAAATGTGGTAGCGTTGTATTCTATATCAGTAGTGCACCTTGAATATTGTATCTTCTTTACAGTTATCATTTTAGTGGACAATACTCAAATGTCAAAGTGCTTGCCATTCGATAAGAAAGATTGTAATGTATATCCCCATTTTGTGTAAAAAAAATAATTTTTCAGTAATAATTTTTGATAATTTTTCAGTTAAATATCGCTCAAACGAAATTTGTGAATATTGTGACATGAGACGAAAGGTATTGCGAGTATATTTTTTTAATTATCATTTGTGACAAAATAGAATTCCTGTTATGAATATTAACGTTCATGACAATAAAATGTACAATTAAGCATTCCGCAAATCCATTTTTGGAAAAGTTGGCGAAAAAGTTGGTAAAGAATCGATACAAAAATCATTTTAAGAGTAAATATTAAATTAGTTTGTTACAAAGGAGGCTGGTTCAATTCATTATGAAAACAAAAATGTTACAGAAGAAACAGTGAGTAGTCAGAAAGAATACATGCAATCTATAACATGTTGAATAAAAAAATGTTGAATAATGCAAATCGAATACATGTCGAATAAAAAAAATGATGACGATAAGTTTTTTAATTACAGTTGAGATAAACAAAAATTTAATTTTAAAAAAATTGCTATATTTCGATACATTTGAGATAATAATAAATAAAGTTTTTGATAATTTTTACGATTCTGCAAAGTAAACAATTTTATTTAAATAATTTAATATTATTTAATACCAAGGTAAGACTGAGCTAATTTTTTAATTTGCCTAGTTGATCATTTTACCTTTAAAAGGCAACTGTAAAATCTTCCAGTTTTTGTTACGAATTCTCACAATAATAATAAAAACAATAAACCTTTATAGCTTTTTCATTTAATTGACTTAGTGGCTAAGTGGCAGTGGCAGTGGCTAAACCAAGCAAAAATAACAGGACAAAATTTACTTTTAAAAATTTGAAAAAAATAAAAGACAGATTATGTTCTATAATGATTTAAAGAAATATTTTTTCCTTTCTTTCGCTTAACAAAAATATCAATTTAAATGGTTTTTATGAGGATCATTTAGCATATGTAGCAAAATCAACACTGTTTCCATCATTTAAATTTTCCCTTGAAGAAAGTGCATTGCTTGGGCTTGATTAAACGTGAAAACTTGAAAACGCGTGACGTGTTTACACATGATTAATAAAATGTGACTAAACGTGTTATTCTACATAATTAAAAAAATAACATTTAAAAGTATTTAATAATGTTATCGTGTTGAAATAATAACATACTTGAGGGAGAAAGAAACTGCGTTCTTGTAAAAAATTGTTTGAATATAAGTATAAAGGCAAATAATCTGTGACGGTTAACTCGATGGTCTCAATCTCGGTTAACTCGATAGCTTTTGATATTTTTAGGGGGGGTTTTAAGCATGGGGTTTCTGAGTCGTGATTTGCAACGACACAAATTAAAATGCTTAATATTTAATTGCAAAAATACGTTTGACATTTCTTGGCCTGTTTTCCGATCGGGTCTAATTAATTTTAAATATGCTTCAGACGAATTTTACAAAAAAAAGCTCTTTTTTTCATATAAAGTACAAATGAAGGTGGGCGAAACTGTTTATGATTAGCGTGCAACAGCTGAAAGTTTCAGAATTATTCTAAACTTCATAACATTTGTAAGACTTTTATAGATGGCTTATTTACAATTATTAATGGCGGTGGCGGGAGCAACAACGTCTCTGTGGTTCGGGAACACTGAACTAATCTCTTTGAGGTTGGAAGGTCAGCAGTGATGCGATTCATATTTAAGCTGGGATTCATGAATGCAAATGTCTGATTTATCTAAACAAATCTTTCCATACATTAAATAAGAGCAGTTACTAACTTTGGTGCAGGTTTAAACTTCAGGGCCGAATTAACAATCCCGATTTAGTGAATTACAACCTAAGTTTAGTTGACTATTTCTGTATTACCTTTCTTCATTTATAATGTTTTTTAACCGAAATTTGTATTTCTGAAATACGAGTTTTAAGTGATTTATTAATAATAATGACATTCATTTTTATTATTTAAAAATTATATTCTGGATGGCAATTAAAGTATCTACACAGGATTTGCAGGTTTAATTTTACAAAAAACGTATCATAAATGTGTGAATATTTTTCAGTAGATTAGTACTGGATTTAATTTTTAAATAAATATTCCTTTCATATATTCTGTGATAAATTGATTTAAAACATTTCATCAACATGTATGCTTATAGTTACAAATTTTACGATGAACATTATTTAAATAAATATAATATAGTATATCGCTAATAATGCCTTCAAATAAACATAACTAATAATACAGTTAATAATAATTTAAATAAATTTATAGATAAATGTAGAAAGAATATTTTATAAATGAGAAAATTTATTTTTTAATGCAATGAAAAGCATCATTATAAATCTGCTATCACCAATCCGGTTAATAAATAATTTAAATTTATTTAACAAGAAATCATTTTAGACAAAATATTTATCACTATCATGATACAGTTCTTTAGAAAATTTGCAAAAAATAAATAATTTAATTAATTAATTAATTAATGCTTACTTATTTGTTTTTGACATTTCAATTATATATAACGATTTTAAGCAGCTGATCTATATGTATTGAAACCTCTTCTTTACTAACAATAAAAAGAATATAAATAATCAAACAAGGGATTTATACTGAGATATTTTTATTAATATGATTTCTGCAATATATATTACATATTTTCTAAATATATTATATTTAATAAATTTCTAATTCAAAACAGAATTCATAAGAAAGTCTTTGTGATAATTTGAAAATTAAATGTATATAAAGCGATAATTTTTAATTAAAGAAATTTTAATAAAAATTTAGATTCTTTATAGCAAAATAGCGTAAAGAGAAATCGTATTTAAATTTGCCTCAGTGGTTTGCACCTTTCAAGCATTGAAAAAAGATTTTAAAAGATTTTAATACACATAAAACCAATTTTGGTAAAAAAATAATTAAGAGATAATTAAAAAAACTGAGATAATTATTAACTTGCTCAGTCATCAAAATCATTAAATAAAAATGCAAAATACAGAGATTTAAATATTCCTTTTTTCAGGAAGCAGACTAAGTTCCTGTTATCCAAAAAGTTCACTTTCATGTATTTTACAACAAAAAAGTTTGAATTCTTAAATCATTATAATTCAGTTTGTTATATTATAATAACTACAATGCAAGAAATACTCATCATTTGGAATACATTCAATTAATAAATTTCAGAATAGGGTCATTCCATTTCAAATCAACTATTTGATTTCACCATTTCAGATTTTTAAAAATATTGCTATAGGTGGCTCTTACATGTATCAAAAAACGTAGAATTTTAAACTAAATATGAGGAACTGTTTTTAAAATTCAATCAAGTAAGTCTTTAAAACTTCATCAAAATCACATGACTGCATTCAAATCGTTATAATGAATCTTCTAATTAAACTAAAAAAATAATGACTTTATTTTTTTAGCGTCTAGAAGGGTTTTCTTAGATCTTCATTAAAATAAAAAAATAAATAAGTTAATAATAACATTCCAACTGCTGAATTTCAGAAATTTCAGTTATAACAAACTCATAAAGACTTTATAAGGATAATTATTCAATTCTAATAAGTTTAAATGTTTAGATTTCTAAAGAGATAATGTCGTTTAATTCTGCTTCACAATAATTTTGGATTTTATCTTTTCCTTTAGAAAAATTAATTGCATCAGTACGTGGTACGTGTAGATGCAACATGCAAAAAATGCATTAGTATGAAAAATTGTGCTTTTCCCATACATATAAAATAAAGTGCACATAGGGAGTGGCCAGTGTGAAGTATATATACTCGTCCCGTGGTTGCAGTATACTTCAATAACTCATTTGGTAATCATCCCATTGATTTGTATGGGATTCGACTGTTTGTTTACTTTCGTTGCACGGGACAAGAGTTAAGCAGGGCTCTCCGTACGCTGATGCTGAGAAAAATGCGTGAAAATAAGATCTGATTCTTTCAAAAGATACATAGAATTTATTTATTAGCTATACTGAATGAATATCGAATATTTTGGAGCAGTATATACAATACATATATGATTTATAATATTACTCATTTAACCTACTTATCTAAACAAAAATTACTTATAAAACCTGCTGCATTATGATAATCATCATAATGTAGCAGGTTAATTTTTATTTTGATGAACACTTATAATACTTTGGAGTAGTATGACATGTATTTCAGGGTTTTGTAGCTTAAAATATGTGACTGAAGCTTGTTTTTCGGAGGCTATCAGTAATATTGATGAGAAAAAAAAATGTCTTAAAAATCTTTAAAATCTAAAGAAATGTAAATTTCAAGTTTCTAAATATCTGTCGTTTAAATTCTATTAATCAATATTTTTTTTTATATTTCTTATATATTTTTTTATTATTTTTATTTTTTTATATTTTGTTAATTAAGTTAAGTTTAATTTTGTTAATTTTTTATACTATATTAATTAAGAAATTATTTATACCATATTAATTTTTATTACATAACTTGTATGTGTATTTCAAATGTATTTTACTGCTTGTATATTTTTGATAAGTACAAATGTGCCAAACTTTAATATATTGCTAGCAAAGTTAATTAAAGAATTTTATATACCTCGTTAATCCTTATTGCCATAAATTATTTGTATGTATATTACAAGTGCATTGTAAAGCTTCGTTGTTTTTGACAGGTAAAACTTATCTTAACTTTATGACATATCTTTGATTTATAAATAAATGTAGGTCAATACGAAAAATCTATTAACTGTCTTTTTGTGGAAAAAGAGCCAATGATAATGCAACACCATTTCTTCATCTTCCATTTCAGATCTCAGCATTCTGTTGCTTTAGAATAGGGGAGCGTTCTCTCTTTTGTTACTGATCTGTATTCCCGTATCGTTTTCAAGTGTTTTTCATCATTCCCCTTTCTTTTTCCATATCAAACTTCAGCCTTGCGAACTATTCCCTTTAAAGTGAACCGTGCATCTTTCCTAGTTCCTGATATTCACCAACTTCCATAATGTGTTTTTTCCCCCTTCCCGTCTCCGAGGACAAATATTTAACACGGTGCATTTCTATGGTCCCTTAACCCTTTGAAGTGAGTTCTCAGCGGGATACGAGAAGTGCGCGTATGTAAACACACAATTCAGTGGCTGGTTGACATTCAAATTGTGTAGTTACCTTTCCGTACAGTTTGACAGGATTCCCGAATGTTATGATTCCTAATAGAGACAACACTTACGAACAGGATTGTAAACGAGGAAAAAAAAAAAAAAGACGTAACCGGGGATTAATCTGCGTAAAAATTTTTGCAGTTTAATTAAGAAACTTTTACTCATTTATGATCGAAGGACATATTTTTACTTTTGCACAAAAACACATCTCTTTCATACCATCGTATGAAAAAACACTTGAAGAATTAGGGATAGGCCTCGTAATTTTTTTTAAAAATAGTAACAAAAAAACTTTATTAATAATTAATAATAATTAAATATAATATAAAACTGTAGAAAAAATTTATAGAAAAAATACATTGCTTAATAAATTGTTTCTTAAATCTGAAATAAATTCGTATGAAACCTATGCACAAAAAAAATATTCTTTTCTCGAAAAAACAAAATATATTTTTATTTTGTAATCATTATAGCTAGCTGATAAAGGTTGCACCTTTTGCGAATTACCTCCAAAACACTTTTATCACCAGAAAAGTCTATCCCTGTTATATAGGTTTTCTCTAAAGACGATAGAGTTTTACAAACTTCATTATCGTTTTATCAACTTTTGCGTACATACATTCCGTTCTCAGGAATGCAATCTATAGGCTCTTTAATAAATTGCATTATCTGAATAATTTTCTAATTTACTGCAAAGGTCGATTCTGTATTTAAGATCACTTTTAAGTCGTCAGGGCTAAATGTATTAAAGCCCTATCCACAAACTTCTATATGGTAAAGCAGTGGTTCTCAAAATGATAAATTCCCTGTTTTTAACATTTTTTTGTAATTTATTAAAAAACGTTAAAAGTTTTAAAAAATTTCTTATTTTATGTTAAAAACATTTTTTTCTTTCTAACAATGTTGAAAGTACTATATTTTTTAGTAATATTGTAAGTACTACATACATTACACTACTTCATTGTACGTGCACTGCTATATTGTAAGTATTACACTGAAGTGACAAAAGTCATGGGATACCTCTTAATATCGTGTCGGCCCTCCTTTCGCCCGGCGAAGTGCAGCAACTCGACGTGGCATGGACTCAACAAGTCGTTGGAAGTCTTCTGCAGGAATATTGAGCCGCCATGCTGTCTCGATAGACGTCCATAATTGTGAAAGCGTTGATGGTGCAGGATTTTGGGCACGAACAGACCTCTCGATGATGTCCCATAAATGCTCGATGGGATTCATGTCGGGCGATCTAGGTGGCCAGATCATTCGTTGGAATTGTCCAGAATGTTCTTCAAACCAATCGCGAACAGTTGTGGCCCGGTGACATGGCGCATTGTCATCCATAAAAATCCCATCGTTGTTTGGGTACATGAAGTCCATGAATGGCTGCAAGTGATCTCCAAGTAGCTGAACATAAGCATTTCCAGTCAATGTTCGGTCCAGTCGCACCAGAGGACCAAGTCCATGCCATGAAAAAACAGCCCACACCATTACGGAGCCACCACCAGCTTGAACAGTGCCTTGCTGACAGTTTGGGTCCATGGCTTCGTGGGGTCTGCGCCGCACTCGAACCCTACCATCAGCCCTTAGCAACTGAAATCGTGACTCATCGGAGCAGGCCACGGTTTTCCATTCATCTAGGGACCAACCGATATGCTCACGTGCCCACGAGAGTCGCTGCAAGCGATGTCGTTCTGTCAGTAAAGGCACTCGAGTCGGTCTTCTGCTGGAATAGCCCAAGAAAGCCAAATTTCTCCGCACAGTTCTAACAGACAAGTCCCTTGTACGTCCAACATTCATTTTTGCGGTTATTTTACGACTCTTTGCAGACGTCGCCGGTCTCGGCCGTTAAGTGCAGGCGGTCGACCACTGCGCTGTCCACGGTGGGATGTTATGCCTGAAATTTCATACTCTCGGCACACTCTTGACACAGTGGATCTGGGAATGTTGAATTCCCTAACGATTTCCGAAATGGCATGACCCATGCGTCTAGCTCCAACTAACATTCCGCGTTCAAAGTCTGTTAATTCCCGTCGTGCGGTCATCATCACGTCAAAACCTCTTCACATGAATAACTTGAACAGAAATGAAAGCTCTGCGAAAGCACTGCGCATTTATACCTGCTCTACGCGATGCTACTGCCATCTGAAAATTTGCATATTGCTATCCCATGACTTTTGTCACTTCAGTGTAAATTTTTCTACTGCAGTCACTTCTATTCAATTACTAGTTCTTGTGAGTAATAACACATATTTTTCAAAAATGGTTTACGGCATAATAAAATATAAATTTCATAAAAAGGTTGTTTTCATTTTTTGCACTTTGTTGTTGGGAGTCGTCGAAAATTTTTACATTTAAAAGAGGGTATTTAAGAAGGTAGAAGGTAAAGAGTTACTGTGTTAAAGTAATGATTTCATTTGATAGTGTCAATGTAAGAATGGTTGCAATACTTATAACAAATCCTGCCCAACAGACATTTAAACGTACTGAACCGAATTTTATTTAATTAAACATAGATATTTTTTGTCCGGCATTAGAGTTTAGAATTGATATTTATGCTTGTATAAAGTATTTAAAAAATCTTTATTTGATGAAAAAAATGTTTATTTTATCATCACGTTGCATCGAAAATTAAAAACAATTTTAAATGATGGAGTATGAATAGGTGATTCTTTTGCAAAAAATAACAACTTAATTTTTTTTAAATTCTAAATACAAATATTTGGGAAAAAAGAAATTTTTCCATGATTTTTCATGAAACAAGTTCCAGCATTTTTATATGAAAGTGTATTGTAATTATTTTTTATTAATTTTATATCCATTATCAATTTAAAAAAAGTTAAGCTTTCATTATGTCGATTCAACGATATATTTTTATGTATAATTTTATTTATATAAATAAAATAAGTGATGTTAAATCTCTTCAACTTTTGTGGTGTAAGTCACATAGTATTTATTTGAACTTAGTCTTAATATGGCCCAAAATTTGATTAAAACTATAGATTTAAAACTTCTCCCGTCAAAATCAGTACCTATATCAATAAAGGGGAAAGGTCCCTATAAATTGAGTCACAGACTGACATCTGGCTGGTCATATGCGTGTAATACACTTCAATCTCCGCTCTTACATGTGTTTCTGCAATAAACGCCCTCTGTACGCCTTCTTCCATTCTGCTGAAGGGTTGCCAGCTCAACAGCTTGTGGGGCAGTCCTTTTCGAGCACCCCTTTCTTTTGTGCGCTCTCGTATCCCATTCACTCCCCAGGGAACGAGAGGGGGGAAATAACGAGATGTGCTTCTGCCATTGAATTAACCACTGCGTGCAGCTACCATCCAATACTAATAAGTGGAAGAGACAAACATTCCCCCCACCCCCATTCTTCGCCTTTCTGAATCGTTTGGGATCGAGTGTTTATAGTCCTCCCCCCCAAGAGGGTGGTGGGAAGGAAAGAGGATGCAAAAAGTCGCCTTGGGGCGGATCGGCCTGCCTCTCTAGTTCACTTGTGCCTCCCCTTTCATTTTCCCGCTTTCCAGCGCCGCGTTCTTTTACTTTCATCTTTACGTTTTAAAGAAGTCATTCAGTGTTTTATGAATCAATAATTAAAACGGAAATTCTTCAACTCATATTTTAAACAATTATAATAATCTCTCAAACTGGTTGGATTCGAATATATAATTTTTAAATAATTGCTACAATAATGTGTCAGTTGCTTTCTATGCATCTTAAATCACTGCCTAAATGTAATTTTTAGAAATCTTACAATCCCTTTTTACATACATTTAGATAGTTAAATTGGGTTCCTAATAATTAAGAATTGAGAATACAATTTCACCACTAGGAAATTTATTAATTATTCTTAATTTAACTATTTAATGAACATTTTATATTCATATTTTAAATATTTGAAAACTAATTTACTTAAGTCAGTAATAAAAAAAATTTAATTTAGCAATTTAATCTATTTAATTGAATTTATTTATCGATAAACTAGAAAAACAAAAGTATATAATTTAAAGCTGTGTTATTATAGCTGGTAGTAATTTCCTAGCCAACTTGTGCAAAAAGAAATCAATCTTCTAACTTCAAATTTCCTGATATAAAAACAAAACTGCCTGTATAAGTATACATCTTGTTTAAAATGTTTGCTATATATTATATCGCAATGATATAAGAAGCATTAAATGCACATAAAATATATATATCTATATATAAAACCAATATGTGCAATCCCTTCTCTTGCAGATTGTGACTTCGAGATGGAATCAGTTTCAAGTAAAATTTCCAAATTTATCCTATTTTCTTTCACGGAGTAGAGACAGGCAAACTCGTGACAGAATTTAAGTAAACAGAGAACACCTTTCTGATATTTTAGCAGGTATATTCAATTAATGGGCCTGAATGGCCGAGTGGCGAGCACCCTGGCGCTCGGTACCACAGGTTTCGGGTTCAAGTCCCAGCGGTGCCATGGATGTTTGTAGCGGTTCGGAATCCACTTTAAACTGTAGGTCCCAGTCTAACATGACTGCAGAGCGTTGGGCGTAGGGCTGACAACCATACCTCGTAAAAAAGAAGACATCTCATCTTACGAAATCTGCCATGATAATGATGATCATATGTAATTAATAAGGATGTGGCAAGAAAATAATTGTTAAAAAATGCAACAAAAATAAATGAAAAAATCCTCTTCGTTTCATTGTCAGAATAGAAAGGCATCTCATTTTGTTTAAAACAAAATGCACATCAGTTAATACTATCAATAATGTCATATCATGTAATGTTGTCGCATTTCTTTAAAATCAGTTAGTATCCCTCTTATGCATTTATTAATTATAATAGATGATAATGGAAATGTTTAAATGAATAAATATAATTTTATTTCATTAAAAGGATATGCATACATTTCAATCAACACATAATAATAATAATAATAATATATTTCTAAAATGTTTTTAACAAAACTATGCTTGTATGTTTTCCTTCCATCTTAATAAAAATTTCTGCAAATCCCTTATATACTTGCAAATGTACTATTTTGCATAAATAAAAAAATAACGGTATTGCACCTTATTTTATATTCCTACTTGAATTTTTTTCTATTCCTAAAACATAGAACGATTAAAATTTATACTTAGTTGATTGGTTAAAATAGGAACAATTATTTCTGAAATGCGACTGTGTTTTAATTAAAATATTAATATTTATCACATTTCACCGATGTCTCTATCTAAAACCATCTTCCAAAATAAGTCTAACAAAAATAAATAAAATTATAAATGGAATTTTATAAATATCACTTTAAGGAGCACACAAAATATTTTGGAGAATCTGCATATCGAGTTCTTCGAACTACACTTACACAATCTTTATGATATTATTATAGATTCATTTTCACATATTGTACATTCAATGTTCACTCTTCAGCACTTTACATTCAGCCATTCTGTTTATGAGGAAGACTGTATACTGGGTGGTTTTCACTCTCCTTTCAATTTTTCTTATTTTCTTTAAAACGCTCTCTAGTAGGTTAACTTAAATGATTCAACATGGTAAAAAAATTAATTCACTTGGAGATGAAGGCTGCAGCATTCTTTAAATAGTTATTGCTTTCAACAAGTAGTGTTACTTATCAGCAGTAATACTCAGTAGAAGTTAAATATTGTTGTACTGATAATTTTTTTTTCTAAAATTCAAAATTTAGCTGATTTCAGGGTCATCTTGTTAAAAATGAAGAATAATACCACTAATATCTAACTGCGATATGCTGTAGAGTCCAGCTCATTACTGCAAAATGTGCTCTACTTTTTAAACTGAAAAGTTTATTGAGATGTTAAAGTATATTCCACCAAATGAGGATGTTAGATAGCTATTTAGTGTATACTTAACTTGTTTATCATCTTTTTTGTTTATATCAACAAGAAATTTAAAAAAAAAAAATCCATGTTTGTATAAAATATATGTCTAAAACATTTCAATTTTGCATAATCATTGCATAGCAATATGAACAAATGCTCTCTCAACTTATAAAAAACTTTGCATATATATGGTGTATATAAATTGCTTTCTCAATCTTTTATGTAAGCTAACTTTCTATCATTGTATTAATAAAATAACCAAAAGGTTGGAGAATCCAATTTACAGCTTCTCTTTTCAGTTAGAAGAACAAAAAAAGCGTGTGTGATAAATTACAGCAAGGTAAGCATTTAATCTCGAATTTTTTTCATGCTTTCGTTTTGGTAATCGAATCCACCATTAAGTGAATAGCAAAGCTACCGAAATAGACATTTTAAAAACTGGAACATTTTTGATAAATTTAATACAAAATGTAAGCTTAAAATAAAGATTGGACATTTATGTTTTAAATTTTTCTGCTTTATTAATGAGGGATAATCTAACATAATCTATAAAATTTGATCCCCTCATCAACTATTTCAGTCCCGGTAGGTGCACCCACAATGATCCAGTGAACCGAGAAGTCCAGATATCAAATTTCGTTTTCATTCCAGTTTTTTTTTCCCCATTAGTTGATATGAGCGTGCTGTAATTTATTATTGTATTGTTATATCAGTGCCATTCAAAAAGAAGTAGAATAATTCATTTTTCAGAATTAAAAAATGAATTATTTATTTATGAACTACAAATTATTCAAAATTTGCGATTATCAAATAAACAAGTGGGCTGAAAGGTTCGTAGGCTGACACATAGATGGCTCCACTAGTATTAAATACATATGATTTTTAGTTAGCCCTAACCTTCAAAAGACACGTGTATAAATTTGACAGCTGTTGCACTATTAGTATGTGAGTTATAGCATTTTTAGTGAAGCAACTTTGGATAAAAAGGAATTTCGTGTGTTAATAAAGCATTGCTTTTTGGCAAAAAAAAAAAAAAATGCTATTGAAGTCAAGGCTTGGCATAATAAACATTATTCGGACTTTGCACCAGGAAAATCAACCGTAGAGAAGTGGTTTGCTAAATTTAAACGAGGCGAAATGAGGACGATGCACGTAGTGGAAGCCCCAAAGAGGCTGTTACCGACGAAAACATCAAAAAAGTCCACAAAATAATTTCTGATAACCGTAAAGGGAAGTTGATTGGGATAGCTGAGACCCTAAAGATAGCAAAGAAACGTGCTGGACATATCATGAATGAATATTTGGATATGCGAAAGCTCTGTTCAAAGTGGCTATCGTGCTAGCTCACAATCGACCAAAAACAACAATGAATTGATGATTTTAAGCAGTGTTTGGAGCTGTTCAATCGTAATAAACCCGAATTTTTGCGTCCATATGTGACAATGGATAAAACATGGCTCCATCATTTCACACCGGAGTCCAATCGACAGTCAGCCGAGTGGACTGCACGTGATGAACCGACTCTAAAGCGTGGAAAGACGCAAAAGTCGGCTGGCAAGGTTATGGCATCAATATTTTGTGATACGCATGGTATAATATTCATTATCTTAAAAAGGGAAAAAAACCACAAACAGCATCTATTACGTAGCGTTATTGGAGCGTTTGAAAGACGAAATCGCGGAAAAACGGCCTCATTTGAAGAAGAAAGTGCTGTTTCATCAAGACAATGCACCATGTCACAAATCAATGAAAACGATTGCAAAATTGCATGAATTGGGCTTCGAATTGCTTCCGCAGCGACTTTTCTGTTCTGAATCTGGCCCCAGCGTCTTTTTCCTGTTCTCAGACAGCAAGAGGATGCTCGCTGGACAGAAATTTCGCTCCGATGAAGAGGTAATCGCCGAAACAGAAGCCTATTTTGAGGCTAAAGGCAAATCGTACTATAAAAATGGTATCGAAAAGATGTATGACCGCTATAATCGTTGTATCGCCCTCGAAGGCAACTATATTGAATAATAAAATAAAATTCTATAAAAAAAAAAGAATTTTTCTATGCTAGCCTACGAGCTTTTCAGGCCACATGATATTCATAAATGAATCAAAATATATATAACAAATTATTTATTGTTGGTGAAAATATTCTGAACATATGAACATATTTTCATTGATCTCTACACCAATCGAATCCCATCTAATTATACTAATTTCATTAGATTAATTAGAATGATTTTAATTAGATTTCATATAACTGATTTTTAATTCTTTCAGTTTTCATAAAAACCTCATATGTGTTCTTATGACTATTTTTTTTCATCATTTAATCATACTGTTACTGTAATAAATCGATGTAATAATAAATCAGAGACAATACAATAGCAAAATATTCAATAATCTTGCTTTCATCAATCTTGTTTATTTATTGTTGTTTTTAACAATCCCCGAATGGATGTAGTTTAATTTGTTTCAGTTACTAAAAAATTCTTTTAAATCTGTCAAATCTATTAATTTATTTACCTTTAAATGATTGAAAATATTAGAAGAAAACATTCATGATTTTTATCCTATATATAGAATATATTCTAGTTGAATTTTAGGACAAAAATTAAATTTTAAGTTATTCAAATTAGATTTCAATTAAAAATAAATTTTTATTTCATGTAATTTCCTCAATAAGTTTTCATAAAAACAACATACGAAGAATACGTAACTATTTTTTTAAATCATTAATTCATATTTTTATTATTATATATAGCTATAATTGTGAAACAGAAACATCAGGACATTAAATAATATTCTTGAATTTAATCAATATTACTCATTACTTTATTATTTTTTTATTTATCCATAATTTACTGTTTTGTTCCAATCATTTAAGGTTGTCAGTTATTAAAAGCAAATATTCGATAAAAATCAAATGGAATCCTATTAAATAGAATATTAGATTTATAACAGGTTCCTTAAAACAAAACATTAGATGTTTATAGAAAACAAGTAATTTAAAAAAAAAAAAAAATTTAAAGTCAATTCCTACTTTTTTTTCACTCTATTGCAGAAAGTCCCTTATAAAATCTAAAAAAAACTCAAATTAAGTAATTAAATATAATTACTGAATTAATATTTGAGAAAACTGTATTAACATCAAGTGTCATCCACTACAAGTTCAAAAAAAAAAGTATTTGAACTCGAGTGGAGGAATAAAAAGTATTTTATGAACGATTGAAAATTTGAACAAGATATATATAGGGAGAGTGTGAGCTAATAGAAGGAATTGAAAAAATACTTAAATTCTTCCTGGCAGTTTTTATAACAACTTTTTCAATTTCAATTTTATTTTTAAAATTTTTTTATCTAAAAAATTTCAGTAGAAATTGTGAGTGAGTGAAACAAATTGAGAGTTTGGCAAAGTTAAACTCCTTTTTCTAAATTTAATTAACTTATTTTTACAATATTTGAAAAGTAATTGGTAATTTTACCTTAAAATAAAAAATAACAAATGTTTAATAATTTGACCAAACTGATTACATAATGAGAAATAGTATATTGATTTTTAAAAATATAACAAGAAAAAAACAAGTTGCTGAATAGCCTCACAGAAAGAAAACTGAATTGTACTTTTTCAAATGATTTAAAATTTGAGTACTGTTTCAGGTAATTTTTTAATCAATTAAACATCTTTAGTTAATTGGAAATACATTTTCTGGTAATATCTGACATAAAACATAAAAATTTTACAAAAATTTTTAGATATTTATTAGTCGAACCGAAGAATTATGTTGCGATCGAAAAGAGCTTTTTAACTCACCTTACAAACAAAGTTACTCTGATCATTTCATGTCACCACTTTCATCATAAATAAAATACTACTAATGTTTTATTACGTGTTATTTGTAAGGTTAACAGGTTGTTTTAATTGACATTTTTGAAATTTATTGTTAACATTTTATAATCTAACGAACTAATAACTTTTATTAGCTTCACCTGTATGTTTGTATGTAACTCACTTTTTGGGCTCGATTTTGGGACTGATGGCGCCATCTACTGGCGAGTCAGTCAACTGATCCGCGATTGAATTGCGCTCTTCCTATTGGCCGAAAATTTCGGTGGCTAAAAAGAGGCGGATCTCAAAGGCATAGGGAGTGCGATCATGTCGAATTGCGCTCTTCCTATTGGCCGAAAATCGCGGTGGGTAAAAAGTATATAAACTTAGCGGATAACCGGCCAAGTGGAAAACAAAGTAAAAACAATTATAGTTTTAAAAAACTAAAAAAAAATATGCTTTTAGAGTTAATCAGACTAAAAAAGTAAAAAATAAATTAATAGTTTAAAAAAAACTAAAAAATACGCTTTTAGAGTTAATCAATCTAAAAAGTAAAAAATAATTGTTAACATAAGAATAAAATGACTGACGAGAAAATGAATGTCACTGTTCTAAAAGCGTGGGGTGCTTTGTATGACATTTTTAAACTAACTCTGCATTTCGGAATGAAACTAGTGAAAAATTATAACGATTGATATCGAGCACCCCACGCTTTTAGAACAGTGACATTCATTTTCTCGTCATTCATTTTATTCTTATGTTAACAATTATTTTTTACTTTTTAGATTGATTAACTCTAAAAGCGTATTTTTTAGTTTTTTTTAAACTATTAATTTTTTTAATATTTAGTTTATTATTTTACATATCGCACGTTCGTTTCTAGAAAGAGATGCAAATCGTTGGTAGAAAAAAAATCCGTTAATGAGCCGAAATAATCAAATAGCGATAATCTGAAATACTGGGAATTATAGTTCCACCAACACAGACACACACACATATATATATATATAACTGTTAGCTATCTTGCCTAGTACTTTAAAATAGAACAACCATCGATGTTGTGCAAATTTTAAGAAGAAAATATTTTGCTTCATTTATGGGATATAATCTAGCCTAAAATTAGCACATTTCAGGAAATAAAAAAGTATAGAATAATGCAATAAAAAACCGTTATATTTGTATGATATTAAATCTTAAAAATCGCTGCAAAAGATTTATTTAAAAAATAAATTTTTAAACTTTATTTTGGAACTGGGTAAATAAAAATTTTGTGAAGCTAAAGATTACTTACTTACCATATACAAATTGAATTAAAAAATACCCCTTAGATGAGATCTATGCTGTTTCTCCTCTTCTATTGATTTACAAATTTATGAATGAAATTTGCCCATGTAAACTTAATTAATTGAGCTGATTTGTGTTATGTATGAAATGCGCTTTGCTGCGGTGACATGATTTAATATGTTGTAGGAACTAAAACATAGGCATTAAACATTAAAAAAATTATTAAAAGATGTCTACTGGTAGGAATTTGTCGTGATGAGCGCATGCAAAGAATTCTTTTTATAAAACTTTTTTTTACTGTTATTGTATTAAATTGAATATTCGTCGTAATTCAAATAAACGTACTGATGAATAGATAAAATTAAAATAGATCATAATATGTCACAATCTTAAATAATGAGAATGATAATTTTTATGAAAAAAAAATTTCATATAAAGTTTATATACATTCTTTTTGTAAAGTATTTTTCAATGCAAATTTTAATTCACAGAAAATTAAACTTATTTAAAATAATCAAAAATATGTTACACTTTTTAAAAGTTATTTCATGCACTTTATCACAAAACAAACTATATCTGCCACAGAACTACATCTGACACAAAAATGCCTGCCAAAAAATATCAATGGTTTGAAAGGTTATTTTTTAAGATACTAAATCTTTTAATTCATGTATTATATTTCGTAACTTTTATAAATATTATTGAGTAATGGACAACCTATTCAAATTTCAATGTCAAGTCTTTCTTAACTTATCAGTGTGTTTGTTACTAATAGTAACTCATTACATCGGCAAATTATTTAAAAATTAAACTTTAATAAATGGACTGCAAACTTATATATTGCTTCTCAATTTATGTTGTTTAAAAATTGCATAAATAGTCAAAAAAAATCTGTAAATCTTGCTTTTCTTTCTGGAGATATTTAACACACACACAAAAAAAAAACCATAAAAGTCATACGTATTCAGCCACTTCATAGGTAAAATAGTGCCGAGCACGTAGATTTTGACCTACGGCAAAAGTTTTTTCTTATTTGTTTGATTTATGTTTTAAAAATTTCAAAAGTTAATTTTTCAAACTATAAATTATTATTTTGGCTTAAATATTTATATGTTATTATAGCCAAATAGAAAAATGTAAAACAACGAAATAAAATTTTAAGTAAAGCATACACGCATATTAAGTTGAGTATTTATTTTAATCGCAATTTTTAAAAATGTTTCATGCAAACACACATCAAAATCTACTATCAATATATATCGTGTTTGTTAACGATAGTACTAATTTAATGTATATGGATTTCGATTTATTTTTAAAAATTTTTTTATTCTTAATCCACAATTCTTTCATTTTGAAGATTAATCAATAAGATCTAACAGTTCATTTTTCTTTGAAATCAGATAATTTTTATACGAATAAAATTTATTTTCGTGTAACTTCTTGTTAAAATTTATTAAAATTTTCAGATTGTTAATGAATTGAATGATAATAAATGATAAATATAAAGGGTGAAGCATCTATGATGATAACAATGAAATCCACATAATGATATATAATAACACATTTTTCATGCGGCCTTGAATCCCGAGATTCACCCATTGTTGTTTAAAGGCGTGAAGTTATTACGAAATATTCCATTATGAAACACTATTGAGTGTCATCCAAATGAATTTTTATTGCTTTTTTCAGACAACTTTGGTGTTATTTAATTCCAAAATTATTATTCATTATATTTATCTTCTATATCCTAGAAGTAAGTTCAATTACTCTGTACTTTAAATTAGAATTTTGCAAAATCATGTGTCATCTCGTACTCGTAAGAATGCATAGAAAAATGGAAATAAAGGTTTTGAGGCAGAGAACAGGATAAATAACTGGATTTTAAAAACTATAATAATGACATAATGGCAAAATTATAATTGACAAAAGCTTAATTAGATAAAATAAGTAATTGAAAATCCGAGTATTTTTAAAAAGAAAAAAAAAACAGTGTAATTTTTTTTTTACGCACACAAAAAAAGAGGGATTTTTTTTTTAAATTATTGTCCTTGTTAGCAACTTTTAGTAATTATGTTTCAAAACGGAAAAAAAGAAAGAAACATAAAATCTCTTAGACAGCTCATCAAGAAATTTTTTAAGAAATTAAGCATTTTAGTAGAATGTAATAAAAGTATCGTTCTGTTTTTATTCAGTTTCAGTAATAGGAATGATTATGAAATAGAAGAAATATTACTTTGATGCTGTGCATTTTTTAAAAATACTTGCTAACGTATAGAATTTGGAAAAAGATTTGCGAAAAAGATAAAATGAAGATTAAAGATTAAATGAAATAAACGATGAAGATAAAAAAAATTACAAGAAAAAAATGAAAATTTCCATTATAGGATTAAACTAAAATGCTCTTTATATTATTTCAGGGCATTTGTTAAGGACAATTAGCAAGTCGAATATTTTTTACTCACTTGAAGATAATGGGTTTATATATTTAATGCCAAATTGGTATACCGAGAACATAATGAGGATTAGTGGTTTTTATTTGGGCCTGAAATGTATTCACGTATCCTTTTTGTAAATACCTGAAATAAAAGAGCGATTAAAAAGTTTCTTTTAATTTATTTTGCAAGGTATCTTAACATTTTGTCCTCCTTATCTCCAAATAAATGTAATTATTAGAAAGTTAGATTGACTTATATTGGTAACATAAAAAATCTAAATATTTAAACATAAAATGTATTACGTCAATAATGCATACGATCTTTTCATCTCTATCCGTGGGATTTTATTTATTTTCTAGTTTTACATTACATTTATTTTTTAAATTTCCGAAAAAAATATTTAAGATTAAAATACTGTTACTAGAATAATATACACGTGTTCGAATCAGTACAATTTAGTTTACATTACTGAGTGAAGGGGAATTGCTACACAGCAACACTATTGCTCTAGTCCAGGGGTCGGCACCCTTTTGAGTCGGAAGAGCCAAAAATGGTAATTTACAAATTTCAAAGTTTTTAAAGAGCCACAAAAATTTTTCTTGCTAACAATAAATAACAGGTGGGCTGAAAAGTTCATAGGCTGACACATAGATGGCGCTACTAGTATTAAATCCATATGATTTTTAGTTAGCCCTAACCTACAAAAGACACGTGTATAAATTTGATAGCTGTTGCGCTATTAGTATGTGAGTTATAGCATTTTTAATGAAGTTATAGCATTTTTAGTGTTCATCACGTTCAGTCTACTCGGCTGACTGTCGATTGGACTCCGGTGTGAAATGATGGAGCCATGTTTCATCCATTGTCACATATCGACGCAAAAATTCGGGTTTATTACGATTGAATAGCTCCAAACACTGCTTAGAATCATCAATTGGCAGTTGTTTTTGGTCGATTGTGAGCTCGCGCGGTACCCACTTTGAACAGAGTTTTGCATATCCAAATATTCATTCACGATATGTCCAACACGTTCCTTTGATATCTTTAGGGTCTCAGCTATCTCAATCAACTTCACTTTACGGTTATCAGAAATTGTTTTGTGGACTTTTTTGATGTTTTCGTCGGTAGCAGCCTCTTTGGGGCGTCCACTGCGTGCATCGTCCTCGGTGCTCATTTCGCCTCGTTTAAATTTAGCAAACCACTTCTCTACGGTTGATTTTTCTGGTACAAAGTCCGAATAATGTTTATCAAGCCAAGCCTTGGCTTCAATAGTATTTTTTTTCGCCAAAAAGCAATGCTTTATTAACACATGAAATTCCTTTTTATCCATTTTTTCAAACTAACTAAAGTTGCTTCACTAAAAATGCTATAACTCACATACTAATAGTGCAACAGCTGTCAAATTTATACACGCGTCTTTTGAAGGTTAGGGCTAACTAAAACTTATATGGATTTAATACTAGTAGCTCCGATTTAATAATACTAGCCCACCTGTTAGTACTCGCATAAATATAGTTTTTTGATAAAAAAAAAAATCTATTTATTCATAAGAAAACATATCTATTTATTCATTATATCATTCTATTAATTTATTATTAGATAATTACTTATTATTTAAGTAAAAAATTAAAACAATTAAACATTTACTGACAACACCAACTTGTACTTTAATAACAAACAATTGAACAAACAAATTCAATGGGAGCGATGGCTTTGCATGGTTATTCAAGTAGAAAATTTAAACTTTATTAAACAATGTAATTTGTACTTAAAATAAAAAAAAAACAATAACATACATTTGAGCAAACAAATTCTATGAGAGCATTGGCTTTGCATGGTTTTAGAAAGTTTGGATAAATTTGGCTCATAACTTGTTGCTTTAAGTTTCAAACACGACTCTAAATTTTCATTTGTTAGTTGGCTTCTTACTGTACTTTTAATTATATTCATGCAAGAGAACGCTTGCTGGCACGAATATGTCGATCCGAAGATAGTCAGCACTCCAAATGCCAACTTCTTCACCTCACTGTAGCAATCTGGAAGACTATTCCATGCGTCGAATATAAGTGCCTCAACTCGCGGCATTTCTGTTAAAATTGTCCACTTTTGTTGGGTTACGTACACACATTTCTGGAACTCCAACTATTCCAACTTGCTTTTCAACTCTAAATTTTCCACTCCACAATGCTTACTTTTTAAATCGATCAATTGCATTTCTAGAGATCCAGTATCAATTCCAAATGGCTCAATGTGGATTTCGTTACTATTTGTCTTGAGAGGATTTACTATGAATGCTAGAGTGGTTTTGTTGGTTTTGAATTGCTCAAATCTATCAGCAGATTCATCTTTAATTTTTTTTATAACTGTGCTGAAGTACCTCGTGTCAACAGTTGCACTAGTTTTATCACGATATTGCTTTAGAAATTGAAAATAAAGTAATATGCCGCTCTGAATATCTTCTGCCAAAAGAATTAATTTTTCTTCAAAACAAACCAATTCTTCTACCAAAACATAGTCTGGGTTTCCCTTTCCTTGCAGTTTTAGATTCAGCTAATTTAATTTCGCTGTGATATCCACCATAAAGTAAAATTTTTGCAACCATTTGCCGTTCTCTAACTCAGGGTGATTAATGCCTTTTTATTTAGAAATGTATTTATTTCATTCAAGCGCAAAGCAAAACGTTTCAATACTTTACCTTTGGAAAGCCATCGTACTTTATTGTGAAGAAGAAGGTCGGAATACCGAGTCTCCATTTCGTTTAAGAATTCTTTAAACTGACGATGGTAGAGTGCTTTTGACAAGATGCTGTTAACAATCTTGATTACCAAATTCATGACCTCAACTATTTCGGCCGGAAATGTTTGGGCACAAAGCGCTTCTTGGTGTATTATGCAGTGAAACGTAAGAATTTCGTGGTTTATTTTGCTCTGAAGAATCGTTGTTGCCCCTTTATTTTTTCCTGTCATATTTCTGGCTCCATCAGTTGCTATTGAAACGATTTTATTTAAATCGATCTTATTGTCTTCAAGGCATTTTGCATTTTGCACGGCATTCGCTATATCTTCCCCTCTAGTTTGTCCCGAGAACGGTAGCAATCCTAGAAGTTCTTCTTTTGGACCTTGGGAAGACATATACCTTACAAAAAGGGCAACTTGTGCCTTGTCTTTTATTTCGCAAGACTCATCTATAGCCAGTGATAAGGCAGAAGAAAGTTGAATATCCTCCACCCGCAAATATGTTACATTTGAAGATATTTTAGCTTTTCTATCTTGTACTGTTTTAGCGGATACTGGCAAATCTTTGATTTTTTTCAAGATTTCTGGTTTGTTTTTGAAATCACGAAACAGTTCTTCAGATTCCTCGTTAATCGATTCAGAACGATTTTAAAATGTTCTTTTTTTTTTTTTTTTTTTTTTTTTTTTTTTTTTTCTTTGATAAAATAAATAATATTTGCTTATTTCCATACGCAAATATTAATAGGAGAAACTAAAGAGCCGCAGTTTCACATCCAAAGAGCCGCAGGTTGCCGACCCCTGCTCTAGTCTAGTGGGAAATGTCTCCAGAAAGAGTACCTTATCTTTTGTGGCTACTTAAATACATTCAAAGAAAAATAAAGTTCTGTTGTACAGATTTATCATGCATTTTATCATAGACAAGGAATATTCATGTTTCAAACTGTGACATAAATCGTTAAAACATAACGCGTTTTGCTATGCCTCTTCGATCTCAGGAAAAAATAATTTATACAAATATAAAAATTTCGTCGTAAGAAAACCTGAATAGTTTGATAAACTAACGGTTTATTAATTTATTTGTGATAAATACATACGATATACTAATTTACGTTTATCGTTGCTATGCTATATGCTTTATTTATATATTTATATAACAACAAAATAAAATCAGAGAGATAAAATGACAAGGTAACATAACTTCAAAAAATTGTTTAATATATTAATATTAATCTCATAATAGCAAAATTCAATTCAAGACAATATTTCTGTAGTTAAAATTTTAACAGGAAATTTTGGAATATAATAATAATACTTTTAAAAATTTATTTTAGGAAATAATCTTATGAAAAAATTTATTTTATTTAAAAAAAAAAAAACATCATATTCTGATATTATAATTCACTGAGTGATCAAATTAGTAGAAAAACTACTATGCTATTATTGTAAAGTAAGGAATTATTTTTTAAAACTGTGTTAAAGGACATATTTGTAGCAAATAATTGTATAAGCTTTATTTTTAACTCTTTTTAAAATGTATAAGCTTAATGACATTTTTTTGGAAGCGAACATTGGGTAACGGGGATACCGATTACGGAGTTCCTTTGTGGTTTTAAGAATCACGAAAACCACCACATCTTAAAATAGTTAAAATATTTGCACTAAATGAAGTTGCTTAAATTAAAGGAAGCAAACATTAAACACATGAATGATTTAAATCTTTGATGATTTTTTGGAATAATAGAGAAATGCACTAGCAGCTTTTAATATTAATTTAAATATTATCAACATTAAATTTTTATTGATAATTTCATATGAGCGATTGAGAAATTACATCCGAATATACTTCTTAATTCGGTCTCTCAGTATTAGCAATACAGCTTCATATATATAATTTTAGTATTTATGTGTTCATGCAGATTAAGAACAATAGCCAGAAAATAACCAGAATAGGAAAATATGCCATAAAACCCTAAAAATTATAGAAAAATTGTCATCAAGTCATTTTAAACTGTTAATGAAAGAAATTTCGTATTGATACCTATGTGTGTTTTTGTGTTAATTCTTGTCAAAGAATAATTAAAAATGAAATAACATTTTATTTCAATGGATATTTTTTGTTTTTCTTTTATTTAAAATATTATGATCACTTATTTCTTGTATAAAAAAGTCTAATTCTACTGAAAAGCATTTTAATGTAATTTTAAAGGCATTTTTTATTTTTTATTTTGAAAATGTGCGGTTTATATTTAGAAATCACAAGAATGATAAAAAAAATATTTAACTCAGAATAAAATTTCAAAAGGAAAATGTGCTGAATTAAATATTTCAGTTTGACTTTCAAAATGAAAAAAGTTCTTTTTGGATTTCAAAAATGTTATTTTAAATTTGATAAAAAATTTTATTCATGAATCAAATTCATGAAAATTTTTTTAATCTAAAAGTAAATAATTTATTACTGATGATTTTTTACTTATTAAATAAAATTATTAATAATTGATTTCATTATTTTTAGAATAACATAGTTTTCATGAAGGAAAGAAATAAGAAGAGTTTCATAAGAAAAGTTTTAAATGATTTATTAACAATGATATATGTAATTAAGAATGCGTCATCACTAACTTCTATCAATTAATGGCCCATTAAAAGAATTAACTAAACATTTAATTTTGTATGTGTAAAAAAAAACTTAAAGTTGTGAATATTACAATAAAAATATACAACATTAGTACCGTAAATTTTTCAGTATTTTTTCAGACTGAAAATTTCAAAATAATTGTAGTAAATCTAAAAAAAAAAATAATAATAATAATAAAAAATTTAAAGCATTAGGTAAGCAATATAACATATAAAAATGTTGGACATTTGCTTAATACAAGAGAATACCGATACATTTTGGTGTTGTGAATGAGTAATTTATGTAAAAGATCCTTGTATGTACACTCATGTCCATTAATTAAGGATAATTCAGAATCACACAGAAATGAAACTCTAAAACAAAAATTTCACCTGTAGAATTATCACACACATCTTGAAGAAGAATATGCAAATTACAGGAAACCACCAGATGCCGCGGATAGTACGTCACAATGACGAGAGTGTAAGAGAGGGGTATATAAGGAATGGTGACAAAGAAGAAAAAATTGTTCACAAGCGCTTTAAAAGCCTTTCAGTGCAATAACCGCATATTTATGGCACAAAGGAAGCATTTGGATGATTTTTTACGTGGAAGAATTATCGGACGACTGGAATGTGGACGTACGCAGCTGGAAGTATCCGAGGAACTTGGAATCGCCCAGAGTGTTATCTCCAGGCTTTGGCAACGATTCCAAGATGATGGTAATGTGAGTAGATGTTACAGCACAGGTCGCCCCCGAGTTACAACGCCGAATGAGGACCGGTATTTAGCAGTTACTGTCATAAGAAACAGACGGAGCACAGCATCAGACCTGTCTCACAAGCTCTCTTCAGCTACCGGTACGACAGTTTCACGGCAGACCGTGTACAGACGCTTAGGGCACATTGGTCTATATGCTCATAGGCCTGTCAGATGTGTTCCACTTACCGCAACTCACTGTCGCCTGCGATTAACCTGGAGTAGAGAGCATGCATTGGGGACACCGCAACAGTGGTCTGGTGTGATGTTTTCCGACGAGTCCAGGTTTAGTTTGCAGTCTGATTCTCGCCGGACTTTCATCTGGAGGGCGCCAGGTACCCGTTACCACCAAGAGAACACCATTGAACGACACCATTAGGTGGTGCAGGATGGCTCGTTTGGGGAGGAATTATTCTTGGTTCCAGAACTGACCTGCATATTCAGAGTGTAACGATGACAGGCCACATCTATCGGGATGTCCTTCTGGAACAACATGTACGTTTGTTTCGGGGCGCCATGGGTGCAGAATTTCTGTTTATGGAGGACAACGCCCGTCCTCACCGTGCAAAAACATTGTAGACGAATGCCTTCAATTGGAGGATATCACCCGTATGGATTGGCCAGCATACTCACCGGACTTGAATCCAATAGAGCATGTGTGGGATATGCTTGGCTGACGAATTGTAGCCCGTCAACCCCCTCCCACCTGTCAACCAGAACTTTGGAGGGCATTGCTTGATGAGTGGTGTAATATTCCCCAAAATCAGATTGATAATTTGATACTCAGCATGCCTAGGCGTTGTAAGGCCTGTATTGTATCGTCCGGGAGACATATTCCATATTAACCATCATACTAACCATGTTATACTGTTTTTTGTAAATAGGTTCTTTTTTGAAATTTGCTCCAGGGAGTAAAAATCGCAATTTTTATTAATTATGTCAAACATATAGCATCTTTTTTGCTCTTGTTGTTTAGTAAATAGACTTTACAAATAAGTCAAATTTGCTTTGCTTCTGTCTCTTTCTTTGCCTGAACTTCATTATCCTTAATTTATGGACCTATCCTTATTATCCTTAATTATGGTTCGTATGGATTATTATCCTTAATTATGGATTTTTCAGTGTATTTGCTTATTAAATTTGTTTAATTTTACTTATTCAGAACATTCCTTTTTTATTTAATAAGTCGCAAGATTGACAAATACATGAAACCATTTAAAGAAGACAGTAAGAATATACTAATTCAGGGATGGGCCAACTCCTGCCCGCGGATAGAATTTTAATTTGCCGGTCTGAAGCAAATTAAAAGAAATATGTATTTATATATTATATATCCATCTCCTTTTCTACTTTGATTAAATATTATTTTTTTTCTTCCTTTTCTTAAAAGACCTGATGATCTTTATACTTTCTCTATTTTTGTTCTACAAAACATAAATCGACGGAAATTGCCAGCACAGACAGCTTTCAATCGGTAAAAGCGGAAGATCTTTGTTAGTTATAGCTGTAGATTGGAGCCAACAAGCATTATCTCTTTATCGGGGAGTTGACATATGGGAATCCAATATAGTTGAATTAGACCTCACATGTGGCAGATTGCGCATTTTAAGCTCTAGCCAGCAGCTTTTTCTTTTGGCGCGAGTTATTATATTATTGATTGCTTATAGTAAGATTGCGGACATATAGCATTGTTGTGAATAGTAGTGAAATTATTAAAAGTATAGCGTAGCTAGTGCTTCTTTGGGTTATTCGTAAAATATTTCAACCCCAAAATGGCTACTCAAAAACGTAAAGTTGATTTATAGTGCCATGCTTTCAATGATGACTGGACCTGGAAATATTTTTTTACAGTTGTAAAAGATAACCAGTGTGTCTCATCTGCAAAGAAGCTGTAACAAAAAAGAACATAATGTTTCCCGTCATTTCACACCTAAGCATAAGAATTCCAATTACGAAGCAATGTCCGAATATGAAAGAAAATAAAATGCAGAAAGTCATAGCAAAAAGTTATCATGCCGACAAAATTTTTTTCAAGAAGATAAACAGTATCCAAGAAGCAGCTACACATGCAAGTTACTTTGTTAATTACAATATTGCTAAAAATAATAAAGCTTTCAGTCATGGGGAGTTTGTTAAACAATTCATTCTCCAAATTTGTGATGTTTTATGTGCAGGCAAGAAAAATAATTTTGAGACTGTAAGCTTATCTCGAAAAATGATGACTGCTAGAATCGAAGCCATCGATAAAAATTTGACATCTCAATTAGAGACAAATATTGGCCAGTTTAAATTTTGCTCCAGAGTTATTGATGAAAGCACTGATATAAATGACACTGTTTAATTAGTATTATTTATAAGAGGTGTTGATGAAAACTTTGAAATTAGCGAGGAACTGGCGTGCATGCGTTCTTTAAAAGGAACTGCAACGGGATGTGATATTTTTCGTGAATTTCAGGAAAGACTTTTAACTTTGAAAGTGCCTATAACATATGTAATATTACGACCGATGAAGCACCAAATATGACAGGAAAAATCTGGATTTCTTGGACTCTTTAATCAAAACTATCCCGGAAACAATGTTGTTTTTCTACATTGTGTTATACATCAAGATGCTCTGTGTAAATCTGCATTTAATATGAAACCCGTGCTTGATGCAGTTGTGAAGCTTTTAAATACTATTCGATCTCGTGGGCTTACTCACAGGCAATTTCGAGATTTTCTTCAGTCCGTGCAATCTGAATACTCTGATGTACTGTATTACACGAATGTAAGGTGAGTTAGTGCATGATGTGTTTTCTAGCGAGTTTGGCATCTGAAAGACGACATTGTGTCGTTCTTCCATGAGAAACAGTGTTTTCCGGAGTGTAAAATGTTAGAAGATACAGAATGGCTTTCGGGCTAATTAACTTTTTCACATGAATTAACTTATTTTCATAAAGATCTGGCTTTAATTAATCCACAGCATTTTCCTCTCATGTCTACTTTGAACGAATGAATTACGTTGTACTTCGAAAGAATTGTCACTAGATGAGAACAATCTTTTTTTTTTTTTTAAATAATCGTATGATTACTTTGGCACTATCAAGGTCAAATAATACCGAACTGAAATTCTAAATTAAATCACAGTTTTTTTTCTATAGTTTAATCACATTTTCAGTTTGTGAAAATCCTCTATAGATTAATTACATTTGTTATTTGGACAACTAATCGATATTTAATCGAAATATGATGATCCATCAAAATTTCTCAAATAGTGCCTCAAAATTTACGCTGGGTTAATGGCATCTACTTTCTTTAAATTACAAAGCGTGTCATGAGAATGATATGTTTTAAAAATATATTCAAGTAAAATCAAAGTATTCTCTTAAATAATAATAATAAAAAAGGTGACATTTTAAATACTCATTATTTTAAGCTATAACTGATGCGTAATTGGAAATAATTAATTGAAGTACAAAATACAAGAATTTAACTGCGACATATTTTAATGTTAAGTTTGACTGCTTTATAAACAGGAAGTTTTTAGGAAAGATTTCAATAGAAAATAAGAACATACACTGCTTACCTTGAAATTCAGGAAGAATGAAAAATATACAGGTCTGTGTGTAAACTCTCTACAGGATTTCAGTTGCTGTTGCACCCCGCTTTTGCATTAATTTCTGTGTTTCCCTTCCACTTCCACTTCAGTTGAAATCGAGCATCGCCACATAGGAACGGGGAAAAACGTCTACATCTATATCCCACAATATATACAGAAAGCATCCTTGATTAACACGCATGCGCTGATGTATTGATATAAATGTTCATTCGCCACCTAGTTACAGACTGGGATAATAATTGTGAAAGCGTTGATGGTGCAGGATTTTGGGCACGAACAGACCTCTCGATGATGTCCCATAAATGCTCGATGGGATTCATGTCGGGCGATCTAGGTGGCCAGATCATTCGTTGGAATTGTCCAGAATGTTCTTCAAACCAATCGCGAACAGTTGTGGCCCGGTGACATGGCGCATTGTCATCCATAAAAATCCCCTCGTTGTTTGGGTACATGAAGTCCATGAATGGCTGCAAGTGATTCCAAGTAGCTGAACATAAGCATTTCCAGTCAATGTTCGGTCCAGTCGCACCAGAGGACCAAGTCCATGCCATGAAAAACAGCCCACACCATTACGGAGCCACCACCAGCTTGAACAGTGCCTTGCTGACAGTTTGGGTCCATGGCTTCGTGGGGTCTGCGCCACACTCGAACCCTACCATCAGCTCTTACCAACTGAAATCGTGACTCATCGGACCAGGCCACGGTTTTCCATTCATCTAGGGACCAACCGATATGCTCACGTGCCCACGAGAGTCGCTGCAAGCGATGTCGTTCTGTCAGTAAAGGCACTCGAGTCGGTCTTCTGCTGGAATAGCCCAAGAAAGCCAAATTTCTCCGCACAGTTCTAACAGACAAGTCCCTTGTACGTCCCACATTGATTTCTGCGGTTATTTGACGCAGTGTTGCTTGTCTGTTAGAATTTACGACTCTTGCAGACGTCGCCGGTCTCGGTCGTTAGTGCAGGCGGTCGACCACTGCGCTGTCCATGGTGGGATGTTATGCCTGAAATTTCATACTCGGCACACTCTTGACACAGTGGATCTGGGAATGTTGAATTCCCTAACGATTTCCGAAATGGCATGACCCATGCGTCTAGCTCCAACTAACATTCCGCGTTCAAAGTCTGTTAATTCCCGTCGTGCGGTCATCATCACGTCATCCCATGACTTTTGTCACTTCAGTGTATGCTTTAGCTAATATTCAGCGTATAAGGCGAATCCTGATAAATAGTCATAAATGTTACAGCATAATCAGCTTTTTTATTTCAGATACTTAAGATTTTTAGTGGGCCAATAAATTTTAATGAAGGAAATAAAAAATGTATAATAAAGAAATATATTAAGAAAAGGTAGTCAAATTAGAAAACTTAAATAGGTATTTGATATATTAAACCCTAAATTTTCATAAATTTTTAGTAAATAACTATTTTTTTATAATTAACAATGAAATAATTGTTTAAATGCAGTTAATAATTAAGCACAGGCACTTGTATTATTCGGTCATGCTTCACTGAGGAAAAACATGCTGTACTACGGAATTAAATCCAAAATTCTACAAATTAATTGTAATAGTTTTAAAGATTATTTTTGTGTTAATAAAAGTTCTGTCACTTGTTTTAAAGAGTATATTGACTTATTTACCTAAAAAAAAAGAAAATATTATAAAAATAACAAAGAGTAAAAGAAAATAGAATTTCTTGTTCAGAAACTAACAGTAAAGCACTGAAATGAGGAAGGAAGCCCTGATACAGATGTTACTCAACACACAGTTTCAGAGAAGATTCAACAATCAGAGGGTTAAAAGTATATCCTCTTGTTTGTCTCTTACACTTGGTATTTTTTTTTTTAATTAACAGACTTTCAAAAACAGCTAATAAAACCTTCAAACATTTACTTCTAAGTATATTTATTATTTGAGAAAAATATCAGTTATATAATTGACCTGCAAGCAAAACTTTTTGAGTTTTAAAAGTTTAGCATATTTAAGAGAAAAAATCATCTGAATTCTATTTAAATGGTTTAATAATTATTCTTCATAATCGGGAAATTGATGAAACTATAAATAAATTTATAAGTTTTAAAAATTATTTGCTTGAAATGCTCTGTAGAGAAATATAGAATTTATTTTATTCGATATTAAATTGCAAATAATAATATTACTAAATTAAATAAGTACTTTACAATTACAATTACAACACTTACATACAATTTAATTAATTAATATTAGTTATATAAATATTAGTTTATTTTAATCTATCATTCAACCTTCTGAATAATAATAAAATGCTTCATAAATTACTTCTAAGAATATATATATATACATATATATATATATATACACGGTATAAATTTGAACAATCGCTAATTTATTTTCCTTCAAATAGTATCCATCCATTTTTTTGACTTCATTCTAGGTAATTGTTAAGTAGTAATATTACTGAAGAACACGCACCTTGGTCTTGATGTGGCACAGTGTTTCCTTTGTGATACCTATTCACAAGTAGATGGTGATTTGCAATCTACGTTGCATTCAAAATCTGAAGTATCCTGCTTCCGAAAAGCTGCCTGTTATTCGTTTCTCGAAATAATAACTAAATTGAACATTTACTATTGCCAAAACGAAATATCTCCATGAGTTTTAGTGAAAGGGTTTGTACTTCATCGCTCATTTGCTCGAGTGCTTAACAAATAAATGAAAAACCTTAACATTAATGATAGATACGGAGATGTGGTATTCAAGAATTGGTTATTTATCATGAAGTCTTGAGTACGTTGTATACGAGAAGCTTGTAAAAGAATGTTTCAGCCATTGTGTAAACAAATTATTTTAATTCCGCGGATATTGTACCGAAGTTTTCGGTACTAGAAAGAATCAAAGCAAATACTTTCATATTACTCAATCCTTAAAGATACCAAAATATAGAACCCTGTTAAGACTAAATAATTACAAAAAATAAAAACAATTCTCGCAAATTGTTACTGTAGTAATATCACTTTTTATAACAAACTTTAGAAATGTTTACGGTTACACTTTATTACTAAAAATATACTTTTCTTAATATATGCGTGTAACCAAATAGAGGAGGAAATAAAGGGTTTCTGAAAAGCATACTTTATTCAAGGTTATTATGTAGTTTTTAATTCTAGTCTATTTAACTACTGAAAATTGCTGCACTTTAGACTACTAGCTATTACATACAACGGAATACTTTAAGCATGATAAGTGAGAATTGCAATAAAGACACTTTTCCGCAATAAGTGCTAAGTTAATTACTTTTTATTTGTTTATATTTGCATTGTTTCTGCAAAAATCGACTTATTGCAGGTAATAATTAGAAAGGTATATTTAAAGGCAAAAAAAAAACCGCCTGATTTTGTAATTTTCGCCCTTCATCCCAAAATGTGGATGATTACATGTGCTTTAAAACCATACTTTTAAAGATCTGAATTAACGTCTATGCTTTAACATTATCCTAAAAGTAAAGAGGAAGCATATGTCACAATAAAACCGAACATTTATTTTTTTTCACTTTTTTTCATTTGATTTGGGAGTCAATACCACAGATAGACCGTTAGGACAGTTAGGTTTCAATTGCTATTCACTTCGTCTCTTAGTGACTTTTGGAGAATAAACAAGTATTAAAAAACAATGGCTTACAAATACGAATATCTTTATCACACAGCTAAATTGTAACTGCTCTTTACCTCTTACGAACTTACACTAGTAATTTTAGAACTATGATATTAAATTACATGATATGCAATCACAAATTTTCTTACGATTGTTGCACTTTTCTTCAAAAATAAAAAGGATGTCCTTTCACACAGTTAAAATGCTTTCTTCTTTTCCACGTCATTTACGCTTAAAATCGTTTGAAAGCTGATGAATTATCATAAATAGCTATTTAAGTCTCATAGAAAATGGCAGCTTTTGATTTTTAAACGTTTTCACTCTATTAAAAATTATTAAGTATTTTTAAAATTACATTTCCTACTTCCAATAAAGTTTTTATAATCTTATATTTTTACTAATTTAACGAATACATCTGAGTCTGGCTGAAAGAGTCTTACGTAGTTGACATTTCTTGCAGGAGATGCTATTCATTAAGAAATTATGAATAAAGTTTTTAACGCATTGTGAAAAATTTAACTTTTCTTCGGTTAACTGATTTACAACTTTTAACTCATCCAGTAAAAGTAAAAATATTTCTAAAAACTTTTTAGTTTTTAACAAGCATGATTAAATTTTTAAATCTTCAACAAAAATAAAGAATATATATATATATATATATAAACCTAAGTATTTGATGTTACGTTTATATTTTCTAAACTATATTGCTAACTATATATATAACTGATATTGTGTTTATATTTTTATAAACTATATTGCTTTATATATAGTGAATAACTAAAAATTAAAATTTATTGAAAATTTTATTAAATATAAAATAACAATAATTAAACAAACACTGTATTTTGTAAAGGATGAATATATTTTAATGCCACTTTTTAAAATGCTTTTAATTGAAAATAGTATTCACACTGGTTTTTGGCGGAGCTTTGGTGTCAGCAGCATTTATTGAAGATTTGCTTACACACAAAAAAAAAAATATTAAATTTAAAGACAAATAGTAAATAGAAATAGAAAAAAAAATTCACACAAAGGACAATAATAAATAAATAATGTTAGTCTTTCTAAATATTTCGAATGAACTACTCAAAAATTATTTAAATTCAATTATTTTAAATAATTAACTCGGTATATTTAAATATAAAATCAATTATATATAAATCACTGTTTAAAAATTATACTTTTACAATTTCACAATTATTCATTTCCTTTTTATTTACTAATATTTTGATATAGATAAAAAAAAATATTCTTTAAATATTTGTCAAGAAAGAATTGAAAAGAATGAATTTTTTTTTTCAGATTGACATTCGATAGATAGTATCCAATTGAGTGTGCTTTTTTTACTAAAACGTCTGGTAGAAGCAATTATATGGCGCATAAGCTATTATTTCGAAAGCTTATCTGCGGCACCATGGAAACCATCTTTTCACACACACATATATCCTCTCTCCTCTTGCGTGTTTTTAAAGTAGAAAATCAAACTTTGATGTAGCAGTTAATGAAGATGGTTCGTATAAACAGGGAACCGGGAGAGATGGAATTAATTTATCTACGCTGAAAAAGGTTTCCCGGAACTTTGGGAAGGAAAAAGATGCCTGCAATTACCTACAGGAGCAACAAAAATGGATGTTGTTGCAGAAGAAGGAATTTAAATTAATAATCATATTTTCTTTTCTACAGTAACAGTACTGTCTTTCATATTTCTGATTCCAGTAAGATAATCCCTTAAATGTTAAACAAAATATTTAATTCATCATTTTAGATTTCATTTTAAATAAGCTGAATTAATTGTGTAGACAGAGATAAATAACACACTGTAATGTTCTTCGGTAAGCTTTGGTTTTTATGTAAAGAAAAAAGAAATATAGGTAAGAAATATAAATAAACGTTGCAAGATTAGTAATCAGAAAAATTCGAGACGGAAATGCGCAACTTATTCCCAAAATTTTTTCAATTCAAGAATTTCATATTTAAAATTGATTAAAACAATTATATGTTTATTTTATACAAATTCATTCCATTTGTGGTTTCAAAATACATCGTCCATTCAAATACTTCATACATTCCATTTGCTTCTCCCGTATAAATTGAAAGATAATTTTACGAACTTGGGTTAATTCTTTGAGAAAACGAAAAGTTATTGTTGAAACATAAAAAATAATTAAATATAAGTAAAAATTAAATGTTTGAGATAATATATAAATTGACAGACGTTTGAAATCCTCAATGTTTCAAAAATCAGTTTTCATTTACTTTTAATTAAAGAAAATTTAGATTCTATTGAGACACTTCAACCACATGATATTTTAAATTTTTGCTTTACAGTTTTGTCCCATCTAAAAGTTCATTTCATTGTAATCATTATGTATCTGTACATGGAAAAATTAAAAAATATTTTACATATATAATTTTTACAGGAATTTTTGTCATATGAAGAAAACCTCGTAATCTACTATTTATGTAAACACTGTCAAAATCGTCACCGAAACTGTTTCTGATGGCAGTGACTTCCAGCGTACGTAATAAATTCTCAAAATTAATGTAACTGGAGTATATTATAGCTTTGCCCCACTGAGAGAGAAAATTAATTCTGGTAATAATTTCAATTAAAATTAAAAACCTTTTTTTTATATTAAAAATAAAAATATTTGCTCTTATTTTTTATTTCTTCATTTTAAACAGAACATAATTTTCAAGATTCATTTTAATAGCAGTAAATGTAGTATAAAAGGAAAATCCTTTTTTCTTTTAAATAAATAAATAATCACGTAATGTATACTGTATGCTTGCAGCAAAATAATTCAATAAAGAGTCCTGAAATCCTTTTCTCTTATTGGGTTAATTTAGATTGTCCGAATAAAATCAATCTTCCTTTATGCAATTCCATTACACAGTAAAAAAAACTATTTTGTGTGGTGCTTACAAAGAAAAATTAGTGAATAAAATAATTAATAAGGCAGTTTTGTAATTTTAAAAACTTATTATTCTTTTAATAATGTCAATCAAAAATATTTTTTATCTTTACTAACTACTTTGATTGATCGAAGAAAATTCTTGCCTTAAAAGTAGCATTTGCCCACAGGTCTAGAACATAAAAACTCATATTATTTTGTACATTCTTTCAGTTTGGTATTTTTTTTATAATTAATGAAATTGTATTCAAATTTTCATTAATTTTTGATTTTTATAATACAAAAGAAAACTCTTTTTCAAACTGTAATTTTGCTTTTAAGGAGATGTGGTATTTTGTTTCTTTTTACTTTTTTTTTTATGAAATTTCTAGATTGACAAAATGACTGGGTAATCAAACTGACATTAGTTGTTTGCTTTAGTAATAACTTTACCGTGGCTAATTTACATTGAAAAACAAACCATGATATTTAATGAACAGAGAAAATTAATGATTGTATATTTCTGTTGTTAAAAAGGCAATTACGATGTTAAGCAACTAATTGGAATGATAATTAAGTATGCTTTGTAAATCTAATTAAAAATGATTTCATTTTATATAATGTTATTTATATAATACTGTTTATGTAATGCTAAACAAAAATCAATTAAATTACCGTGACATTTAATGATAAACAGAGAAAAAGGGTTGATTGCATTCTTATTTGTGAAATTCAATTTAGGTAACTAATTAGGAATGAATTAGGCTGCCTTGTAAAAGTTAATTAAGTTAATAAGTTCTTTGAATTTGCATTTTGTTATAAGACCATTCATAGGAATAAGCCGACTCTATGCAACGTTTCGAGCCATAAACCTATGTAAATCGCTAATAAAAAGAGAAACGAAATAATTTTCCAAAATGCTGAGTGGGATGTATAAGCGAAGGGGAGAAAATAACGAAAAGAGGGGAAAGCTAAGTACATTAAAAGAGCGGGGAGGGGTAGCCTTTGTATGACGAGAGGAACGATGGTTTTAGAATGTCTTCGTCCCTTCTCGCTCTCCAGCTGTTGAGCTATTGAAAATTTCATTCAAAAGGAAATGGGATGAGGGCTGAACTAATCAAATTGAAGTACTGAGATCAAGTAAATACACTGGTAAAATTTCGCCAATAATTTACATACTGTCCTAATTTAGATTAAAAAGGCTTTTAAAATTGCTTTAGCGCAGAATGAATTCCCTTTATTGCAGTTCTTTTTTATTGCACAATGTGTCATTATTAAATTAAGGTCGGATGTCATAGCTTCCGATACATCCCAAACTATTTGTTAAAATTATTTAATTATGACAATCAATATCTATACAAATTGTTTGAATAAAAGGTACGTTTTTTGAAACATAAATATAAGTTGCGATTTTAAATATAAATTAATGAAGATTGATGTAGAGTATTTCAAAATACAGACATTCATTTAAAGTGTGACTTTTTTCTCTTTGTAATGATACTATTGTCCACTTCGGAATGTATTTTTTATTAAAAACCTATCTTTTATTTTACCTATATATTTACATAATTTACCTAAAACATATTTACCTATATTTACATAAAATATAAGTAATGTCAAGTTTTTTTGTGTTTTATTTGTTATTAATTCATTAAAATTCATCAGATTCTATACCGTTACATCTTTAAAAGTTAACAAATTTTAGATTCCAGGTCAATTAAGTGGGGTTCTTTTTGAAGACATCACAAAAAGAAATCGTTGCTTAAATTTTGTGAACAATTATGTTTTTTTAAATAAATATTATAATTATATAATATTAACTATAGCTATAAATATTATAATTATTACTATTATTCCAATGACAAAGATAATTTAATCATTATTTTATCATTACTTATTATCATTACTTTTTTTAAATTTTATTCATGTCAACAAATTACCTATTTACTTTATTAAAAGGATTTTTTCTATTAAATTTTTTTAATGATGGATTATAAATTTAAAACTGTTAAAGTAGTTTTTATTTCAAAGATAAAAAGGAAGTATAAATTATCACTAACTAGTATTAAAAGCAATATAATCTGAAAATGTATCAGTGATTGTTTTCACGATTTATGTTTGGGAAATCAACACAAAAAAAATTCTTTAAATAATTTGTATCATTTATTACTAAAAAAATTGCTTGCTGAAATAATTAATCAACTGTGAACAAAACTAAATATACAATATCAGTAAGCATTATACATAAAGATATTTACTAGTGAACTATCTTTTGAGATTTCAATTTAGAGATTTCATAGTAATAGTCTGAATTTCATGTTACTATCACATTTTCTGCCACAATAATAGGTCACTCAGTATCTTACAGAATGGATCTGTGCACGATTAAATTACATACAACATCAACTTTACTTTTTTCTCTTCTCATTATTTGACAAATATTTTTGTAAAAAGAATGAAATAGAATTTTTCACAATGATTATTTATATCTGAAAGGCGCATGCACATTTTGATGTGAAGATATATGATTTTTTTCACTCAGACACATAGACGTAATAATAAAAAGTAACAAAGTAAACTGAAAAAGGGATTCACAATGCTTTTTTATTGAACTGCATTCAAGCCATGATGTTGTTCCAAAATGCTGATGCTATTAGTTCAGTTCCAATAAAATGACAAAAGTTGTAGATTACGAATTACGAGTTATGATGTTGAAATACATGTTGTTTCTGCAATTTTAGACGAACACTTTTAAGAATTCATCTGGGATGCTCAAACCATTCTTTTTCTTTCTATTAGAAATACTTTTACATACGAAATTTATGATTCACTTGCACTGTATATAACATAAAATTTTCGGTTTGTATTGTCTTATCTATTTAAAATCTAATTTTCCCTTTGTGTAGAAGAATCATACACAACGTACTGTCGCTATAGCAGCCTACATACTTTGCGTTTAAACTTAAAAGTTTAATTCCGAAAGAGTAATTATTTCTATTACATTGTGTTTTAGTTATAAAAATATGTAAAATAAGCTTACTTTATTGTAAAACATATTTTAAAGGGATCTGAAAATTATTTAACAACAGCCGAAAATTTAAGATAGAATGAAGTTTTTAGATACTCGTATAAATGTTCATTTCAGAATTTATCATCAGATTTTAATGATGCAACGAAGATAAAACAGCGTTCAAATATCTATAATTTTGTTTTAATAAGTTTTGCTTTCGCCCCTTTTACTTTGTTATTAAAATCAATTTTCTCATTGTACTTAAAACTTTTGTATTTGTATTTTTTTAAAACTGCAAGCATACACATAAAAATACTTCAATACTTCGGTAATAATAATATAATATGATATAGTATACATACATTGTAAAGAAATATATGGCACTAAAAATGAAATCTGAAAAATATATAAGTTAGCAGAATCTAATTTAATTATTCTGTGAACTCATAAATGAAACAAACAATATCTGCTATATATTCACAAGAATATTATTTTAAAATCTAAGATAATTTTTTCTCGTAATTTCTGACAGTTCCTTTTGAATATATGGAGGAACAAATTATGTATTTTTTAATACATTAGTTTTCACTAATTTGGCCATTATAAAATAAATATATTTTGTAAAAAGTGTAATAAGTCTCACGAACCGGAAAAAAATATTCAAGGCTGCCCGCGGGTTGACCACCCCTGATCTAAAGCATTATAAAAGAATGTTTCGCTTGTTTTTTGATGAAATGAAGCATTGAAAAAAATTGATGTTTTATCAAAATTGAAATTGATGTTATGTCAGATAGTCTAATTTCAAAAGGACTTTTTAATTATAAAATTTAATTAAAAATCCTTTGAAATTTAAAACTTGCCTTTTCCAATAAACATTCTAAAATCTCTGTGATGTGAAATTCTTTTTTATTTTAAAAACAGTATAAATATTTCCAACAATAGTTTTAAGCGATATCACTTTACAAGATTTATTAGTGCCAATTTTCCATTTGGCGGTAAAAATATTCTGAGAAAGACATTTTTTACAAGTTCTTTTCTTTCCAATTCTAAGGACGTAGTTAGAAATCAAATATGAACATAGTTATAAAAAAGCTGAGGGTTTTGTGCAAATTGCTCTTATAAGAGATATACTTTCTTAACACGCACCCTAATTACCAAACCTAATTTGCCGCGATTATTTTTTGCAGCAATTTATTTCACTAGCAGATATGAAATATCAACACTGATATTTCCATTGTTTAAATACAAAAAAGGATGAAAATCTGCATCAAAATTAATTATGTTTATTTACAGAATTAAATAAAATTTCTTTATTAATTAATTTGTTATAATTAAAATAACCAATTAAAAATAATTATTTTTTTAAATTTATAATTTTTTTAAGAAAAAAATAAGATTATGAAAATTTTTCATTTTTTGCGTTTAAATGTTTTTTCTGAATTGTACGCATTTTAGAAGCGAGGATATGTATAAACAGCGTTGTTAAAACGTCTTGATACAACTTTTTATAAGTACTGAATAGAAAATTCATAACCGCTATTAATACGATACTGGTCAGTTTTCTGATTGTTTAACAAGCAAATTGGTATATTTACAAACCAAATAAAATAATTATGATCTTTGATTTTTATTAACGTCCTAATATATCTTTTTAAAATTCAAGGTCTTTGATTTGCATGAGGAAAAAAAAGATTTCTTCTTTTTATATTGAATGAATATTTTCTTCAGTAAAATATTCTACATGAAGTTTACTGACTCCATGTTTTAATGTATAAAAATGGAATCATTATTATAATAAAATGTATCCTTTCTTAATTGCTCTCATTGCATCAAGTATAAAGCGAAATTTGTTTATGTTCGCTTACAAGAACTTTTTAGTTCCATTGCTTTTACATTTTATCCGCTTCTGAACATTCATCCGTAGAATCATTCACACAGCAAAATGCCCTTATTAAATATTAAAAAAATTTTAATTAATTAATTGCGAGATTTTGGAAGAAAAACAGCTATTTAATGTATTAAGTGCAAGATCATTTTAAAAATCCGTAAAAACCAATTAATTACATAAACCATCCAAAATTATGTTGATATTTAGGCAATTTATAGTCAGAAAAAGGTGAAAAGTAATATACAAGATATGTAATGCATTAAAAAGCACCAATACAAGATAGCCACTAGTAGTTAATTAAAAAATATGTTTCTGTTATAATATGAGCAAGTGCAACGAGATTCATATTATACAAATTATTAAAAAAATAAATAAAACTATTTAAACAGGAATCCTACAGTAGGGGAAATAATTTGATAATTTTGTATTAATTAAGAATATCAAATGTATCATAGGATAGAATAGTAAATTTGGTTCAATAATTATAAATAACGACATGTGTATTAGACCAGACGTTGAGTTGTCATATCAGAGTTAGGAATTTAGAAAGTAAATGTTAAATTATGTATTATGTGTCTTTATATTTTATTAAACGATTAAAAGTGTTACTGTGAATTATTTTCTGTATTTTGGTGGGAGCTTTTTTTTTTTGTTTTACATCAGATCTCTGCCGTCTAGTTATATTTTATACATTCTATTATTATTTTACTTTTATGAAGTAAGTTCTTCACAAATAAGTGTTAGTATTTCATTTGATTATTTAGTCTTTTTTGAATGGAAAAAGAGGTCTAATTTGGAAGTTTTTACTTTTATTAGACATATAATATAACTTCATTTCTATATACAAGAGATAGGTTTACCAAAAGTCGTTTTAATTGAACCTTAAAAAATTCATTGACTACTATTTTCTGAAAACTGAAACACTGCCAGCTGCAAAACTTTCGATCTCATTCTTTTTGTTCTTATTCTAAATGAACATAAAACTTTATTGTACAGGACCTTATAACATATTTTCTAGTTTATTTATTTATTCACTTTTGAAAATCAAGTGAATTTCTTAATTTAAAAGACTTCAACTTTTAATTTGTTTGATGAGTGTGCGCAGTTATGAGAGTGTGGTTAGAAAACATGGCCTCAAATATTTGTTTTATACATGTAAAAATCTACTTTTATTATATTAATGAATTATGTAATTCATGTATCTATGCATGTATCTTTTCAATTGTTTTACTATGATCATTTAAACTTTTGCTTAACTTGTAACTAGCTTTCAATATATGTACTAAATTTCATTTTGTTTGTTTATGGGCTTGATTATGGTATATATTATTTACTTTTGCCAAACAGCATTATCTAATTGAACTTCGCTTTGAAGAAATATAAATAGTTTTTCCAGATAAATCAATCAAAAATATTTTTAACTATCATCTTATATTTCTTATAAAACAATATTAGGATAATATTTTATTACTTATACACTAATTATTTCATTAATAGAGGAATACGTACATACATTCACTGACGTTTTTTAATTCATAGTAAAATGAGTGTAATTACCTTTTTCAGACGCAATCCTCGGATCACTTTTCTGTGTTAAAATGATTTTTTTTCTTTATACTTTTGTGGTATTTGATGCTGCATCGCTTCCAAAACATTCGATGCGTTATAATATTGATAGAAAGTAAATTGAGTTCAATTTTATTAGTAAGTATGTGTTTTCGTTAATAATATATTTTTATTATATATATATATATTTATATATATAAGATATATATATATATATAAGATATATAATTATATTTATAATCTTGAAGCAACCTAATTGGATAGTGGTTTTCTCTGAGAAAACTTGTTTTTAAATCCGACCAATGATAACCTCGAAAGAGTTTGAAAATGTGATAGAGAATGCGAAACCTATTTGTGCTGTTCATGGTTCATATAAAATTGGGATTTACCAAAGTGAAGGTAAAAAAGCGGGCTCCTCCTAATCGCCCTTCATACTACATAACCTCATATTATTCTAACAATTTCTATTGGAAGAGAATGCTATTGTCGACACTGAAATGCTATTGTGTGATATTTGACTTTCAGTTTCGAAATTGAAGATATAAAAAGACAAAATATGGGACATTTTCTAGATCTTTATTTAAAATGAAAGGTGTTACATGCACTTCTGATTTGAATAGAAATTATATGATGTCCCTTGAAGAATACACAATATTAAAAAATTATTCAGATTACTAATTAACTACTTTAGTCTTAAACTACTAAAAATAAATATATATTGTGCAATTGGATTTCTACCGATAATTTGGTAACATCCTCAAAACCCTTCTTTTGTAAACAAATTAATGATAAATTTTCACACATACTAATAGTGCAACTCACATACTAATAGTATAACTCACATACTAATAGTGCAACAGCTGTCAAATGTATACACGTGTCTTTTGAAGGTTAGGCTAACTAAAAATCATATGGATTTAATACTAGTAGCGCCATCTATGTGTCAGCCTATGAACTTTTCAGCCTACATGTTAAATATCTGAAAGGTTAAGGTTTCCATTATAAATGTTTTTTTAAATTCTTATCATGTGAAATACTTTTTAAATCAACGAATCTGGTGAAATTTTGTTTCACATTTCAAATAAAATTTACATATCATTCTTTGATATTCAATTATTGTTGTTAAAAATTCTATGCTATATAAGGAAATTGTATGCAAAATATATTATGCTATGATATAGATTCTCTAATTATGAGACAAGAACCCCAAAGGACTCGATGTATGTTGTACATTTATAAGTACGTATGTATTTTGTACACTTTTATTTCTCACATATTTTAAAAATTAAAATAATAATGCGGGGATAATATTTTAGATAAACGCAGACTTTAATAGTTATGTATTTAAAAATTGCTCTCTATTTAGTAAGTAAGGACAAGACTATGAATTTAAAATAAAAGATCCCAGTTTTTATATAACTATATATTTGTGAATATGTTCTTTTTACAATTTGGCTACCGTAAGATTCATTTTTAAAATCATATATTTCGATCGTACAAAGGATGATAATAATTTAATTTTGGACATCTTAAATTATCACTTTTTCTTGCAACCATTTATTAGATGTCTCATTGATGGATCACTCAGTAAATTTTTGAGTCTTTTTTACAACGGTTCATCATGAAAAATTAAAATAAAATGAAGAAATTAAAGAGAAAAATGGTTTTTTATTATTAAATGCATAGACAAACAATTCTGTATCGTTAGATGCAATCGATTTCTGAGAGTAAAAAAATCCAATGTTAGGCGGTATTACGAACAAATCATTAAGATTTTTTATTAGAATTAAAATAAAAAAGTTATGAGAGCAAGTTTTATAATAGGACTAAAAATCCAAATGCTTTCAGCGATGGCGAGTTTATGGAATAAAGTAAATTAAATAAGGTCCATATTCCATATCTTTCTCAGAAACAAGGCTTCCAAGAAATATTTCTAGTGAGATGCAGTTGTTAAAATGATAAATGAATTTTAATATAATTTAGATTAACGACTGAAAGCTAACATTAAAATGATTTTTTATTTTATTGCATTCCTGCCAATTATAATGTACTTAAACTTCTCCAAGATGAAAAAAAATGTTGTTATAATGACAAAAATATGCAATAAATTCATTTAATTGATAAAACAGATTACAATTTTATCATATTCTCAGTGAAGAACACTTTATATCAAAAATATTTATGACTGTAATGTGATGAAATAAAATAGTAAATAATTGAAAGAAAGTATAGGTAAATAATTGTAACCTTAATTGAAACGGTAAATTTGATTACGATCAGGAACTTTACTTTCTATTTCAACTGACCTTCGCATCAGAGATGATATAGGCTCCTTCTGGTTAAAAGATAAGTACAAAAAGATAAGTACACTGATACAAAAATGAATTTAAAGAAAATTCCAATTGTAGAATTACATGAATACATTGAATTTTAAGGTAGATAATAATTATGGTATGAACTGTTATAGGTAACATAAATAAGTTAAACGAAAAGTATACAATATAGAAATAGTAAACAATGGTTATAAACACCATATAAAAATAATGTCTTAGTATGCAGATATTATGACAGCGTTTAGTCTATTGAGCAAAAAAAAATATATATATATATTATTGTTTAATGTGAAGGAAAGGGGCAGAAAAGTTAATTACAAGAATAATAAACCGGGATGATTAGTTGTTTATTTTTATACTATAAAAATTTATTAAATTAATGATTTTCCATTTTGTAGAGGGGATTATAAATTATAATTGACAAGTGAAACCAATTGAAAATTGAAAACAAATATTTTCAAAGTTAGTCATTTCCTTTACAGGAAGTCCTAATCAAAATACAAGGCACATAACTCGATACTATAGTGTAAAAATAAAGAACACGGCTTACTTTAAATTTTTGCAATAAAAAGAATTAAAAGCTGTGCCAATTAATGTTGTTTTAAAAACATTATCTGCCGTTCTCATAGAAACCAATTAATGTTTTTAAACTAATGACTAGATTTAATTTAATTTTTAGCTTCAAAGATTTTTAGCTTCATTATTTGTATACTTCAACAATATCAGGTTTTTCACTTGATAATTCTAGACTTAAATAATTATAGATATACTTAGTGGCAAAAGCTGTTTAATTGATAAACTACTTAACTCGCAGTCTTTTAAGGATTCTTAAATATTTAAAAGGTCAAGTGAGATACCAGGTATCTCTTTCCTTCAAAATGTTTATTTGAGGGCTCTAACTGAAAATTGAGAAGTTTGTTGTGATAAAATTACAAAAAATTCTGAAGAAGAATAAACATAAAATTGGTAATCGGAAGTTTTTGCAATAAACAAATATTTTCGTTTGTTTGAAATACAAATTATTTAATGTAGTAAAAATATTCAGATCCAACAAAAATCAAAGAACTTCATACTTACATTGTATTCATTAAAATATTAAATTGTTAAATAAATTTATATTTATGCGACTGAAAAATAGACCAGAAAAAAATACCTTATAATGAATGCAACCATCTCCACCCTAATTCAAGATATCTTTAGTTTAGAATTATTCACTGATGCAATTGAGTAAATTAAAATCACTGAAGTTTGTAAGCGAAATGGGAGTGACTAAGTAAAGAAATAATATTTTTTTTTGAAGTTTGGCAAAGTTCAAGTTTTCAATCAGGAAGCATTCTGAAAGTGTGTGAACACTGAAGAATAAATGCTGTTTAAATTGTTCTTTTAATCCATTCATTTTATTTCGATGTCTATTTTATGCATATTTCTAAATATTCTGAGAAAGATTTTTTTATCAATGGATTTTATACTTCGCTACCTATTGGAATTATAATATTTACGAGAGATGTTTCGTATCTATTACTTATAATTTAATCATTCAGTATTTCAAAAAGTATCAAAATATAGTAAAAATACTGAAATTGAAATAGCTAAAATATTTTTGTATTACTTATTATATTATTTAAATTACTTTTTTTATTCATTATTTCATTCGAAAATTATCCACTTTTTTTAACACGCAGTTAATTTATCTTTAATACATGTTTGCAGAGAATAATTCTTACCTTTACATTTTTACTTCGAAAATTTGAAAAAAATATCTTTGAATTTATATAAAATAATAAATTCAAACTATGTTTAAATAAATTAAATCAATTCTTACATTTTGTGTTTAGATAAATTGTACTTGGTACGAAGGAAACAAAAAAATTATATTTATTCATCACATGCATTTCTACTTCTACAATTCATTGACTTCATGAAGAAATATTTGTTCGTGAATATTGAAAATGGTTTGTTACATTTCACTAAGTTAATAGATTTATTTAATCATCTTTAAAATGCTTTTCAAAAGTTTAAAATTAAAAAATATGCAGATATTTATAAAATAAGCTTTTTATGTTACATTTTCTTAAAGTTAAAATTACATCCACTGAAATGTGAAAAACTCTTTCGTTAATTATATGATTTTTAAGTGATTGAGAACGAAATCTTTAATAAGAAAAAAAAAAAAAATTTAACTGCGGGAGAAGGAAATGTCTCATCTGTATCGATACAGCTCTAATTGATGGTATTGTTGTTACAAGGAATAATTTAGAAAAGAAAGAATTACAGTCTCTATAAAGGCAATTTTAAATTGCAGCTAGTTTAAATTGCAGCTAAATTAAAAAGCTAGTGCAGGCAGGAGATTTTATACACTCATGTCCATAAATTAATGATAATGAAGTTCAGGCAAAGAAAGGACTGAAGCAAAAACAAATTTGACTTATTTATAAGTCTATTTAATAAACAAAAGGTAAAGAGCAAAAAGATGCTATATGTTTGACATAATTAATAAAAATTGCGATTTTACTCCTGGAGCAAATTTAAAAAGAACCTATTTACAAAAACGGTATAACATGGTTAGTATGATGGTTATTGGGGAATATTACAACGCCACCATCAATCTGATCTTGGGGAATATGCCCTGCCCTCAGTTCCGTTAACAGGTGGGTGGAGGTTGACGGGCTGCAATTCGTCGGCCAAGCATATCCCATATATGCTCCATTGGATTCAAGTCCGGTGAGTATGCTGGCCAATCCATACGGGTGATATCCTCAATTGAAGGCATTCGTTTACAATGTTTGCACGGTGAGGACGGGCGTTGTCATCAATTAACAGAAATTCAGCCCCCATGGCGCCCCGAAACAAACATACATGTTGTTCCAGAATGACATCCCGATAGATGTGGCCTGTCATCGTTACACTCTGAACATGCAGGTCAGTTCTGGAAATAAAAAGAATGATTCCTCCCAAACGAGCCATGCACCACCGTAACGGTGTCGTTCAATGGTGTTCTCTTTTGGTGGTAACGGGTACCTGGCGCTCTCCATATGAAAGTCAGGCGAGAATCAGACTGCGAACTAAACCTGGACACGTCGGAAAACATCACATCAGACCTGTTGCAGTGTCCACAGTGCATGCTCTCTACTCCAGATTAATCGCAGGCGACAGTGAGTTGCGGTAAGTGGAACACATCTGACTGGCTACGAGCATATAGACCAATGTGCCCTAAGCGATTGTACACGGTCTGCCTTGAAATTGTCGTACCGGTAGCTGAAGAGAGCTGACGAGAAGGTCTGATGCTGTGCTCCGTCTGTTTCTTTTGGCAGTAACTGCTAAATACTGGTCCTCATTCGGCATTGTAACTCGGGGGCGACCTGTGCTGTAACATCTACTCACATTACCATCATCTTGGAATCGTTGCCAAAGCCAACACTCTGGGCGATTCCAAGTTCCTCGGATACTTCCAGCTGGGTACGTCCACATTCCAGTCGTCCGATAATTCTACTACGTAAAAAATCATCCAAATGCTTCCTTTGTGCCATAACTATGCGGTTATTGTACTGAAAGGCTTTTAAAGCGCTTGTGAACAATTTTACTTCTTTGCCACCCTTATATACCTCTCTCTTACACTCTCGTCATTGTGACGTACTATCCGCGCCATCTGGTGGTTTCCTGTAATTTGCATATTCTTCTTCAAGATTTGCGTGATAATTCTACAGGTGAAATTTTTATTTATAGTTCAATTTCTATGTGATTCTGAATTATCCTTAATTTATGGAGATGAGTGTAGATAAGGGAGAAAGTTTAGGGCGGTATAAAAGCGAAATCGAATCTCGGGATTTGATGGTTTACCGAATTGTTGAGCTTTCCCGTGGCCAGGTGAGCTCACTTTGACTGAAAGGGCAGGGGAGGTTGCAGTAATTCCACGGACATTGTTCAATTCGCACTCATTAAGTAAGCAGTAAATATTTTAAAAAGCTTTTTTTTTTTTTTTTTAATTTGTTCCTACTTCGAGATTGAAATATTAATGAAGCTCGTTAAAAAATCTGCCGAACTTTAAGATGATACACCAGTCAAGTTAGTATGGTTAGGTGCTTTTTGGTGAACATGGGTGCAACAGTAGTTCAAGGCAGCAAAAATGGACTGGTTCCACCTACAAGTACGCCCTATTTTAAAAAACTTTGCAGCAGTTCTCGCTAATTGGTTTCAGGTTCCAAGCCGAAGATGGAAAAGTAAAGCAAATGAGAATCGTGAAGAATGTTCAACGGATCAGAGTTGTTTGTTGTCGAAAGTTTTCTTTTACTGAAAAGATAGGAAATTTTTGTAGGTAGTTCCTTGGCCTTTTGATTATTGGGAAAAAATGAAATTTTATTATTATTTTTGTATGCGTACATCAGGAAATGTATCATTACCAATTGCAATCAAAGCGTTGGTGGGGAGAGTATTATTTTCTGGGAAGAGAGATTTAGGCTTCCCAATTATTCTATCGCGAATTACTTAAAAACCTCTTGCGTCCCGTTTGCACTTCGTATAATTAAAAAAAACCCATCAAATTCGCCAACTAACAGCCAAAAGTTGTTGCCAAATACTACATACAATAACATCATAGCTATCAGTATCCTGTTTCTGAATCAGGCACGGTAATGAACAGTTCGGAAGGAATTTAATGAACAGTTTAATTCTGAATGCGACACCACCAGCAGAATTTACTCCTGAATGTATTAGAGTTTTTAAAGTTGGGAAAGAAGTTTGAAATTTTATCTCAAGGATATGTTTCTACATTTAAAAAGTAGACTTTTAAAATGGGCGCATTTTTCTAGTTCTGAATTTATGTACTTAGTAAGAAAATAATTTAAGCCAACTTTTAATAAGCTTGATTTGTGCATAATAAAAGTATATTATGCTTTAAAATAATTTTACAAAATCACATTTGTTTTTTCAAAGACCCGTAACAATTAACAGAGATAATATTTCAATTGAGACAATTATTTAAGCTACTCATACGCCATAAAAATTATATGCATGGTTAATAAGATTTATTTTAATTTTTTCAGTGAACTTGTTAATTTTAAATGTAATGCACATGCAAAACACTGATTTTATAATTAAGGGCATTAAAAATAATACATCCAACATGGGCACAGTTATCAGGTTGACGGCTTGGTGTTTTCAGATTGTTATTAAGCTAGAATTTTTAAAATGTATGAATATACTCGCAATGCACAATGTTTGTTCATTTTTTCTTTTTCATAACACCTTATCAACACACACACGCACAAAAACTGTTCATATTATATGAAAGGATTAATTGTTCTGTTATACATGAAATAATGACTATTTACTATTATTGTAAGTAAAAAATAATTAACGCATAATATTACTTTATATAATAAATTTAATAATATTTTTATATAATATTATTTTACATATTACATATTAATAATTACATACACCTGGGTTTTGCAAATCTTAATAAATGCAAAATTTTTCGAGTTTTCATATTTATTTATTTATATAGTGTAATTTCATTAAAAAAGTGAGTTAATTTTAACTAGTTTGTTTTTGAATAAATATCGTTTTAAGAACAACTATTTTATTAGATACAAATTACTTACAGACAAGTAGTTAAATTTAAGATGGAATTTCATGTTTTTGAAAATCTGAAATTCATGTTATTAAAATCTTTTTCTAAATATATAATCTAGCCTAGATAAAGCTTGTTTCTCTTATCTATTCTGCGTTTCTAGGATGCGTTTGTCTTGGGGTATTGGACATTTTTGCTTTGTAACTAGGCGGGAAGGTGAAGAAGACATGACAATTTATGATACATTTGTATCTAGGAATATTCATGTAATAGGTACATTTATGAGAACAGAACAAAGAATTAAAGTGGATTCCGAACCACTACAAACACCCATCGCATAACAGGGACTCGAACCCGAAACCCGTGGCATCGAGCGCCATCGAACTCGGCCATCAGCCCTAACCATTACTTGCGTGGTATAAAATAAATAATATTCTGTAGTTGAACTTCAGTCTTCTTCTTACAAGAATTGCGTCTCAATGTAGCATTTATCGTTCCCTGTTGGAATAATTTGAAATTTTAATAATCTCGCGATGTAAAGAATTTGAGTAGCCGATGAACGAATGGGCAATATTGGCGGCCCAATGTGGGTCAAAAAACTAATTAAGGTATATAATTGGTGGTGAAACTTGAGGCAGGAAACCAACTACGGAAAGTGTTTAAGCGAATTTTCATGGGTAGGGAAACTGTTTAAGTGTTTCCCAGGTTAGTTTGTCTTCTGTAATTTGAGGAATTAAGGAAAAATTAAAAACATTTTCAAAGTGTCTGAAATTAAAAGATATTTATATCTGGTTGCACTTGAAAATGAATTTGAGGTACAGCCATCCATGAAAATTACTTATTTACGCGAACTTATTAAATCCTCTCCTCTGTTCCACAATGGAGACGTCGTTAATTCGCTAATAGAAAATATTATTGCGATGAATGAAGAAAAGCTCAGACAGGAATATTTAGAAGAGAAACGTAGACAAGACTTTTAGAGCAAAAGACGAGTCCGCATTAAAGGAACTAAAATTGAAAGGAATTTCGAACATTCTGTTTGAATGGTGCTGATAATTTAGTGCGGACTTGAACTTTTTCTGAAAATAATATTGATGTACAGAAGTTGTTGACAACATTAAGGCCAGTTTGATGATGATGTTACAGAGGCAGCTTAAGCTATCGAAGATAACTGAACATATTTTGGTCTCTCACCTGTTTAATGTCCCGAGTTCTATTTCTACTCTCATAAATCTTGAATCAGAAGAAAATGCTTCGAATTTTGTTTTTGTAAAGGAACTGTTACTTCGTTTCAAAATTAGTGCCGAAAAGTTTTAAGCGGTTATTTTTTGTTGATCTGAAACAAAGAGAGTTCCTGGCTTGGTTACTATTTTGAATTGCGAGCATAGTTTGAAAATTGACTCAAGATAGACATTTCCTCATTCGAAGATCTACGAAATCTGATCATAGTTGATTAAAAGAAAAGTAGGGCGCCCTCTGGTTGAAAAGAACATATGTTTTATGAATGAGATCATTTAAAATTCACCAGACGTTTTTAGCTGAAAAGCTCGATGCTCATGACAACATTAGATCCAAGTATGTAAAGAAGGATACTTTTGTTAGAAGTAATACGCAGGAATTTACTTCACCAAGATAGTTATAGGAAGCAAAATAAGCCTCATACATACAGAGAAGATATCAGTTTCTCTAGGATAAAAGAATAAGATTCTTGATATGCTGAAAATAGTATGTCTTTGAAAATTCTTACATGATGTTACGTTAGCTGTTGGTATTACACAATCTAGAGAAACTTTGTTGGCTTTAGTGCCAGTAACCATTGAAGATAGAACCTTTGAAACTGAATTCATAATTTTACTCAAAGCTAGAGGTAATAGAATTCTTATGGGTACGGACTTTCTGAAAAGTCCAATTCAATATTAGCAGTACCTGACAAAATTTGGTTTTTCGATGATCAACCTAAGAAAAAGTATTCATTGGTCGAAGAATGCGAATCTACTGAATGCATTCCCCCACATAAATTTGAAGTCAGTCCATAAGCTTTGTGTAAAGATGAAAGAAAATTACTAACGCCTGATCAAAAGAATAGAATTTATGTTCTATGAGAAGTAATTCCATTTGTAGAATGTCGTATCGATACTGAAAATTACGCTTCGGTTACAGCTCCACCTTACAGAATGTTGTCAGTGAAAACAAAATTCTTAGGAAAGAATTAGATAATATTTTAACTCAAGGGATTATAGAGGAATGTGAGGAGTTTCCATATACCTCACTATTAATCCTAGTTCCTAAACCAGATGGTAGCATGAGGTTATATATTGATTACAGAAAACTCAATGCTATTACCGTTGTTCATATGCATCCATTGTCACTGATGGATGAATTGTTGCATGAAGCTAAATATACTCGGTACATACTAACTTCGAATCTTCGATGAGATTATCATCAAATTGGCGTTTATTCACCATATCAGGATAAGACTGCGTTTGTTTGGCCTTATGAAATTTGGTCTCTTAAATGCTCCAACATCATCAGAGGCTAATTGATAAATTCAGAAGATGTTTAAAAAATATACAAGCTTTATCGTATCTTGATGATGTCATCGTTTTGTTTGATACTTTTCAGAACCATATATCAGATTTTCAAGCAGTATTTGAAAGACTTTCCTAATTCGAGTTAAATACTAAATGTGAAAAATGTCATTCTGCTCGTGAAAAAATAAAATACTTAGGCCATTGTATAACATCCAACGAATTAGAAATTGATTCTGCTAAAGTAGAAGCTATAGTTAGTATACATTGACCTAAATCTGTTAAACAAATACAATCATTCTTACAATCGTGTTCCTGGTATAGATGTTACATAACGAACTTTGCTGATATTTCCGGACTTCTTAATAACTTCACAAAAAGAAACCCATTTGGAATTAGGGAGTTGCAGAATAAAAGGCTTTTAAAATTCTAAAGAGTTGTCTTATAACACCTCCTGTATTGAAATAAGGAAACTGAACGAACGGAAATGAAACAAAATTATTCATTTTAAGAATTGGTGCCAATAACTATGCATTAAGTACCGTGCTTCTCCACGGAGACGACAAAACAAACTAACATCCCATTGAATACGCTAGTTGATTACTTACAGCGGTAGAAAAGAATTACTCAACCACAGAAAAGGAATATTTAGCTATGATGTGGGCAGTTGAAAAATTGCGTTGCTCTTTGTGGAAAGTCACGAAATCACAGTAATCACTGATCATCAACCGTTGAAGTGGCTGATGAATCTTAAGTCATTATCCCGGATTATCCCGGTGGTCTTTGAAAGTCCAATCTTACAATTTAGAGATTGACTATATTCCAGAAAAATCGGATATAGTAGCAGACATGCTGTCACCCCCAATCTGTGGTACTGAAGACAATAGAGAAAACTGTAACTTTGTGAGTGTATATGTTACATGCCAACTAGAAGCTCTAGTAGCATTCCTGAATCTCAAATGAGTGATGAAAATGTAAAGAAGATATTAATTTGTTTTCAGAATAATCAAAGGGGTGATTTTTTTTTAAATTGTGCAGAAAGGGGATATCTGATGAACCAAAGGTATCTCATATAGATACTTATATTGCTATATCATCCCAAGAAAGAGAAAGTATGCTGAAACTTCATCATGAATCTCCTACGGCTGGTCATTAAGATGAAGAAGGAACTTATCAACGTATTGCACAGAGATATTACTGGAACAGGCACGAGGTCCTATATTGCAAATTATGTAAGGTCCTGAGGGTTGTCGATTTAAAGCAACTAATCAGAAGCCTACTGGATTTTTGAAAACACCAGCATATGATCAGCGATTTGAAATATTAAGTATAGATTTATTTGGTCCTTAAATATTTTAACTCAATACTGTGAATATGGTATTGTGGTGAATTGATAAATTTGTATTGCGATAAATTGATGCCGCTTATGTGGGAAAAATCGGCCCTTGACCTCTAAAGGGACTAACTGTAACTTTATGGACTGATTAGATGACGAATCTTTCCTTCCTATCCATAAAAAAGCATATAAGGCCATGGGAAGATTTTAAGAGGAACATTCTTTCAATAACGGAGGAAGTGCGGAAAACGTGTTAATGATAAAGTGTGATGGTAACATTGAAAACACCTGGAGAGATGAGAATTGACTAAATATAAAATGGCCCAAGATGAGCAAAGGAAAAAAAAAAGAAATATATTGTGAGGTGGGTAACTAGTTGGTTGGTGATGATGATTGATGCTTCAACGACTGCACGTATTCCTCAGGATGTAAAATTGCTCTTCGGTGCGGGCACTCGAAAAGAAAAGAGGTTCGAATCGTTTACGGAAATGTCCGTGATTTGCTGATCAAGCAGTACATTGTCTTCAATCTAGGCGAGGAAATCGAGCAATATTGAATCGCAAATTGCAGACCCGTGCGCGTATTTTTTAGTAAGTAGTAGCATCCGAACAAAAGAAATTAACCCACTGAATGATGATTCTGACAGCGAAATAAAAGAAACCCCCTGTTGTAACGAGTCCAACTGTGAATGTAAGGGACTATTGCTTTAAATCAACTTTTTTTGTAGCTCCATAAAATCAATTGTTTTGGTATCATGTTTATATAAAAGTAATTGGTTTTATGATAATGTTAATTATAGATTTGTATTAAATCTATCTCGCATTTCTTAACTTTTTGTGATATTATTAATTATAGGCCTATGTCAACAACTGAGGTATATGGTAACAATTCTGTATTTTGCAATTATTAACTTTTTATGGGGATATTCTGTCCAGTACTATTGCATTTATGGAGATGATTTTTATTAATTGCACATAACCACTATTCTAACTCTAAGTGTTTCTCATAAGATGTTCTCACTTGTTTATATTACAGATAATTAAAATATATTTCTTTTTTAAATCAGGAGATCTGCATTTAATGTGATTTTGTATTTTTTTAATGTTATTATTGTTATTTAATGTGATTGTGTGTTTTTTCTTCTTAGTTCCAAACTCTGGAGACTTTCGAACACTAGTAGTTTATTTGCGGAATTGGTTACTTCGGTATTTTAGAACTTTTGCTTTCTAATGCAAGTGGAAAACACTTAGACATTTGTCTTTTTATGCCTTAAGGCAAGAAGCGCTGCACCGACGTTACTCGCCCAGAACTACCCAGGAGGCGCGAGTAGCTTAAGATAAACTATGGACGCGGAGTAACACTACCGCAACGCTCTAGGATCCTATTAGTCCGAGACCCACACGGTTTTAAAGTGGATTCCGAATCACTACAAACATCCATGGCACCACCGGGACCTGAACCCAAAACCTGTGGCACCGAGCGCCAGAGCGCTAGCCACTCGGCCATCAAGTCCCTAGTTTAGGAACTGGAGTTACATATATATATGAAACACACACACAGTAGAGTGTGTGTGTGTGTGTGTGTGTTTCATGTATGTGTATCAAGGACTTCATACCTTTTTACTTAATGATAATGCTATTCTTAGGGCCGTCGAAGAGCATATATAGCACAGACTTTGAAATGTGAATTCGCTTTTTGACATTGAAGTTTAGATTACATATTTGTCAATTCCGAAACTACACAGCTAAAAAAATATTCTAAAAAAATAAGATTTTCAAAACTGCAAAATTATCCTGGGATTAAAACAAATAAGATTAAATAATAAAAAGGCTATATGTGATATAAATATAATAAATTTTATCTTGATACTAAATATTGTTATTAATATATGAAATTAAGAAGCAGCAAATAGTTATGCAATAAAACACAAATTTCATACACAAGTCGTACATAATTTTTGCAAGAATAGACTATCACAATTTGTTCAAACATAACTTAAAAATTAGTATATTGTAAAGTAGAGAAATTCAACAGACAATGTTTAATTAAAAACTGGAAAAAATGGATCAGTTTTTAACAAAAATTACAGCATAAAATACTACACTATTTCAATTGAATTCTGATGGCTATATCGATCTATTTTTGTTTCAAAACAGAGTTTTAAAGTTATGTTACACTAAGAAAGCTTCATCAAATATCATGTTATAAGTCCTGAATTGAAGAGCTTTGTAAATAGAAAGTGACTAAAAGCTGTAAAAAACAAGGCTAAAATGGAGTTTTCAGTAGTTTATTTTTAACGAATAAAAACAGCATTTTCTTCAAGAAACTTCCACCTCGCTTTCTACGAAATAATGAACTTCACCATAAGAGATGCTTTCGGTTAGTTTTTGAGAGGTAAATACATAAATTTTGCTAAAAGGTTTTTTTTTTTCTTTTGTTATTTAAGTGTTATTTGATTAAATTATTGAATATTCCTCAGCAAAAGACACCTAAAGTTTTAGTTTAATTAATCTTATAAAGATAGGCTTTTATAATAATGAGATTTGTAACCGGAACTATAAAATTTTTTCCTGAAATATTAATAAATCTATGAAGAATTAATCCAATATCAAAAATAGTATGAAGGATGTTTGGATTGATATCATGGAAGCCGTTGTATAGTTTCAGAATATTACAAATTCCAGGAATTTTATTTATTTTCATAAATTTGATAATGCCAGTTTCGGAAATAGGAATTGTCATAATTCTTCGCAAATCGAAACCGATCTGATAGAAGGTAATTTTTTCATGATAGTATTAAGAGTTTCATTCAAAGATAAAAAGTTGTTCTTTCATTAGGGTAGTCGATTATAAAAATTTCCATTTTCCTTATGAAGTTAACTTTAGCATCATATCTATAAGCCTTTTCCCATTGACATCTATGTTTGACAGGAAATTTTTAAAAGAATCTAATTTCGTTTCAGGCAATATTTCATTTTTGAGAATTTCTTTAGAAACTTCATTTTGTTTTATCTGACATCATTTACATGTTTTGCAGGAAATTAAACTCAAAAACTCCCCATTATGGGTACACCTTCGGACACGCAGTCCTATCTTTTTCTTGGATATTCGATCTAACTCTCAGGACGAGAGATACAAGGAAAAAGATATTCATAAAGTATATGCGGTGACTGATATCGAAACATTTGCTTAAAACAAGGACTTTTTATTAACTACATGAAAACCGATTTCGATTTTATTAGTATGAATTCCATTTTATAAAATCAATATAATTAATTTTCTCTTGCAGCAAGTATCCGAACGTATATTGATTTGAAATTTATAATAAAATACTCTACTACGGAGTTAAAATTTATAAAATTTGCTAGATTATTTAATTTTGCTTAAAAATAGTTTTAAAAGTTATTGAACATTCAAAACTAATAAATGTAATAAAACTTTTTACATCTATTCATTTGTAAATTCAAAGGCAAACTTACTAAAAAATCGTAGGAAAAAACCCCATTTTACAGTGTATATGGAATAAAGTTTACTATATTACTGTTGTTTAATGTATTAAATAATTAATATTACTATAATAATAGTTATATTACAGTTACAAAGTTTACAATATTTAATAATTTTTATTTACTCTCAGAGAGCTGAAATGTTTAACTTCATACTATTCCTATTTTTAATAAATTAAGAAATTTTATTTCAAAAATTCTTGTTATAAAAGCATTGTATTTACCACACAATAAAATTAAGTTTGTATAGATTGAAATTTAACCATGGGTTCCGTTTAACATGAATATAAGTGAAGTGATATAAATTAGAACATTTCATATAAATTGTTCTAATACATTAATTAATTCACCATAAAAAAATATCCATATTAAGAGCAATTCCAAGCCTAACAGTTTTTTCCCATTTCATTAAAAGTTATGTTGTTATTGATGATGGATCCATACGGTCAATTACATAAATGTTTACTTTATTTGAAATGGTAACTGTAGTCTTAAAACAGGATAAATAAAGATTTTAACAATACATTTTTCGGGTGTTCTCAATTGGCACTGTTCTCAAATATTATAAAAATTGTTCAATATATCAAGCAATCTTATTTTTTTTAAATTTAATTTTAAAAAATTAATTAATTAAATAAAAATTAAATATAAATTAATTATTAATTATTTTTTTAGCAATTTTATTTTTAAAATAATATTGAATTATATTTTAGTCATTCTTCATAACTAGGTAGTTTGAAAAATTAACATACATGTGCAAATCTGATTATTTTGTTTTATTTGTTGCACGGCAAAATTAATTGACGAAGAGGCTTATTTAAAACTTTTCCTTTGTAGAACCACAGTCCATCCATAATATAATAGTTTCATTTTTTTAAGAGCTTTTCCATGCTTCTTTCAGCTAATCATATTTCAGTTTATTTATTTATTATTTTTTTTCAATTCCTACTATTAGTTCACGCTCTAACCCTAAGTCCCGGTCTAATAGGATCTTACTTCGCGTCCGTGGCTTATTTTCGTGACACATTCACCCCTTGGGAAATGCAAAGTGAGTAACGTCTGTGCAACGCTTGCCTTACAGGCATCCAAGACAGCTGTCTAAGTGTTTGCCAGCTGCATTAGAAGAAGAAAAAAAATCTAACTGAACAGAAATAAATTCTCTTCTGGTTGCACCATATTTTAGGATTTTCAGCTAATAAGAATTTCACAAAGAAAACACAGTTTCAAATTCCCTTTACGGCAAATTAAAGTTAATTAAGTTAAGCTTCAGTCGAAAAACTAGTATTAAAAAGTTCCTTTCGCTTCCCTGTAGTGGCAAGTAACGATTATCCTTTATTTTCATATACTTACAAATTAAAGATTAAAATTGTTAACTTCTGCGTGATCTTTTGATAAAAAATATCCGCATAGATTATCAATAATAACATATTTAACGTTGCATGAATAATAAGACTTCTTTTATTTATTATAAACGTCAGAGATGGTAGCACTTCACCATATTTCAGGATTTTCAGCATTTCCACGGTAAATTTTTTACAGATCACTTTTTTAAAGAAGTTAACAGTTAGAAGTTTTTTTAAATTACATTTCATAAGATTCTACTTTACATTGATCAATTCTTATGTTAAGATTTCAATTAACATTTATACAATAGGTCTGAATTAACTACATGCATAAATAAAGCCGAAAATACAAATACATGAGCAAAATATGTTTATGGTTTCAAATTTTTTTTTTATTATTAACTTTAAAAAGTAAATAATAATAAAAAAAATGGGTTTGGAATTTCTTTTAAGAAAGAAATCTTCGATTCAAATATTTCACAATGACTTTTTACATTTCAACATGATTCAATTCCTTTTCAATTTACAGATGTGATTGAATTATTAATCTAGATTAAGGTTAATTGCTTTTAACTAGGTTGCAGCCTATGAATAACTTACAGTAACTTAAAGATACATTTTGTCTTGAAAAGTTAGCTTTTATAAATTTATCATACCATCACACAATATTTTTCTTGACAATTTCTGTTTCTAGCCATGACATGCTAGAGATAATCTGCAATTTTTTTAAACATTTAAAAAATGAGGGAACATGAAAATGAGCATTGTTTTAAAAATTCTCATAAATTTAAAGATTTCATATACATCTGATTTTCTACTCAAGTTGAAATAAGAAAAGGGATTATAATATTATAGAACTAATCATGAGGTAATGAAATGGGTGGGTCAGGTTATGTAGGTTTATAAAATATTAAAGTTTTTTTTATACATTGAAATATCAGATAACAGAAATTTAGCTTATATATTAAAATAAATCAAAAATAAATTTTTTCTGCAAGTATAGTTTGAAATTAAATTATAATTCTCAAGAATGGCTTTAAACAAATTATGCCAATTATTCTATATGATTAGAAAATGTTACCGATATCGTATATATAAATTTGAGCAAATAAACAAAGCATGTAAATATTTTTGGTGTGTCACTTTTTTATATGTATGATAATTGATTAAAGGTCAATTTGAAACAAAAATGTTTATATACAGTCAAAAATAATTGATAATAGAAAATTTCTTTCAGAATTGAAAATATGTAATTTGAAAATAGTTTTATGAAATAAATTGCTACACGGGGTGAAAACAACTTTTAAGATGTCATATAATCACTTTCCTGTCAAACTTATATGCTAAATTTGAATCTTCTTTTATGTACGGCAGAGTGTTTAATTTTCTACTTGGTCCCAGATCTTCTGGCCTAATTCAGGCTTCGAGTTGTAATTGATATTTGTCCTAAAATATTTAAATGACTATCTTTGCATTATGCTATTAAAAAATTAAAAGAAAAAGTAATTGAATATCTTTTTATACTTAAGAAAAGCATTTTACGTTTTACTTTTTATATTTAGCATTCAATAAGTACATATTGTATTTTATGAATTAAAAATCTGTAATTCATTCAGAGTTTACTTATAATTTATGGTATGCTCGCTTAATTAATTGTTAAAAATGTTTCTAATTTACTTTATATTAACATATTTAAATATTTCTGCTCTAACTGAATACATGATCTCCAATCCTTTTGTGTCTCTATTTTGATCAATTAATTTAAAATTAATTTCTGTTATTTATTAATATAATTAAGTCTTTTTTCATAAATCGTATAAAACAAAGCATTGTTTTTTTACATAATGCTTTTAGATTTTCGATCTGTAACTCATAATACAAAGATAATAAGTACTTATATTAAGAATGAATTAAAGTGTATGCTAATCCCGCAGGAGATTTATACTTTATTATTTTTTTTAATTTAGTAATAAAATGTATAAGGATGAGAAACAAAAATATTTATTGCTTACCTATAGGTTTATGAGGATCTGTTATTATTGAATTCTTCTGAAGCAGAAGAACTTATCTTCTCCAAACCCCTTTTCTCTTTTTCTTAGAATTGAGCCTCCCCCCTCCTACCAATTCCACCAAGAAGAGGCGTCTAGACATATATAAGCGTATATTACAAGCAGCCTAGTTCAATTCACACGTCCGCCCTCATTATCAAATACTCATTCCGCCATCTACTGAGAAATCATGAAACTTTTTATCAAAACAATGTGTGCTGTTAATCTTATGAAACTTTAGTAGTCCCAATGGAATGTTTTGATTTGGAATTAGGTAAAGTATTTTTTTTCCCTTTTTTTGTATAAAATTAATTTACTTGTTTCTAATAGAATTAAGAAATGAATTTTAAAATGTTAAATTATAACTGTATAAAAAAGCATTTTGAAGGCATAAGTGCTTTAATATACATTTTTCGTGTTTTAGTATACATTTTTTCTATGCATTCGCCTAGTGGTTTGTTATTGATCATAACTGCATACTCTTCCGATTTTCTTGGATCACATTTGAGAGATACAATTATCAGTGAGCAATAGTTTTCTATAAGTTGTTTTAAAAGAAATTTTGCAAATAAAGAGAATTGAATGATATACACTATTATAACAAAACAAGCAAAAAATATCACAACACAGTCACCTTTAAATAGATTTTTTTAATTTATAATTAATAATGAATGAAAATATTTGAGAAAAAAAGAAATATAAATATCTATTCTATATATGTAAATATATTTTTTTATTGTGTTTTCTTACGATAACGAAGCATTTATTCTCTTTACGCTTAATAACCGATAATAACTATAAAAAAAAGCTAACAATTATAATATTTATAATAATCAACTATAAACATGTATGTAAAATAACGACGAATTCGATTATTTTGCATCAAAGGAAATGATGAAGCATCTTGTACAATAGAATTAAACCGAA